>ML776659.1:2272402-2295264 GCA_009831015.1 Picea engelmannii | reverse complement strand
CTAAACATGAAAAACCCATGAGTTTTCTTTCTTTGGACTCATAAAACAAACATTGAAAGGCCCATATGGGACCTGAGTTTTCTTTAAGTGTTTTTCAGACTCTCTAAACATGAAAAACCCATGAGTTTCCTTTCTTTGGACTCGTTAAATAAACATCGAAAGGCCCAAATGGGATCGAACCACTCCTTCCTAGGGTTCGTTAAACATACTCCGAGGGACTCATCCGAAGGATGAGCTTACATTACAAGCATATGTTATCCTCCTCAATCTTGCATAAAAATAAAGAGGTACTCGCCAGAAATGGTGGGGGAAAAATTGGGAAAGAATTGTGTCTAAACCTGTATTCCATGGAAGAGTCACTTTTGAACATGACACCCTTTCACTCACTTTTTGTCTAGGTTGGAAAATCCACTTGTCTCCTGGTCATACTCCTTTATAAGATTACAAATTGGTCTGTGATCCCTGTTGTTGAGTCAGTATTTTCCAAGACAGTTGTCGTGTCGTCAATATGTTCAAAAAGATGTCCAACCTGAAAAGCCTTCTATTGCATCGACCATTTCTGTAGTCTTTAAACCTTCTATTGCGTCGGCCATCCCTGAGTCAATCCTAAATTACTTGTTACTCTGATCTACATCAAATCTTGTTACCTGTTTCGTGTCATTGATGTGGGATACATTAAGGCCCTCCTGTGACGAGTCTTTTCCTATTGACTTCAACTCATTATCTGGGAATTAGACTTAGAAACTAATTGGTACCTTGGAACTTGCATGCCTCAATGGCAGGTTTCCTCGCTTTCGACAGTGGGTTTTCATTATTGACCCCTGATCAAGAGATTCTGTCGAGTGTTCGACCTCAGCTCATTGATTCACATTCATTGGATTGTACCAGAGTGCCTTGGGAGTCATTGACATTAATGGTGATTTCCCTCGCACTTGTTAATGGTATACACTAATGACCGGTAATCAAGTGGTTTCTACCATGTTCGACTTCAACACATGTATTCACATGGTTAGATTCGTACTATAGAGTGGTGGAGATGAAGACCCTGGATCTTTTTTGATAGATTCAGGTTGCGTTGGAGTATATTTAGTGTACTGTTGCATAGAACCACATTGTATGTCTGGTGGCTATGTTCAGATTTGAGTCATAATGGCATGGATCCACAGTGTATGTTTGGTGGCCATGACCTGTCTTACTTGACATGGATCTTCGCATGTTGGCATTTATGCTTTGATTCATTTGTATTCTGAGTATGAGAATGCCTACCTCAGTGATGATATATTATTGTATTGTATTTCCTTGTTTGTTGGTAGGTTTCCAACCGACTGTTCCTTGTTCCCTACACACACTCAACAAAGTATTTCAGCTATCACTTTGTTCTAACTTCATACTTTGGGGGGATCTCTGTTACACATTATTTTCGTCATCCCTATGACCGTTAATGATGTAAACCTATTTGTTGCCTTCAGAGGGGTCAGTGGCCTGAGTTCTTGAAGAAAGAAGGGAGAAGAACTTTTCCTGAGAAAAGAAGTTGCTTTTTCCTGTGTAAAAACCTTATAAAAAAGGAAGTTCGCAGGCTGCCTATGTATTAGGGTGCGAGAATGCCTGATTCTCATAGGTTGCATCATAGCTAGGGTGAAAACAGTTCGCATGTTGCACTATAAGTAGGGTGCGAGAATGCTTACACGTGGGAAAAACAAGCGTTTTCTCGAATCTTCTAGAAGGAGAAACTTCCATGGTGAGGTGGCATCTGAATGGTTTGGATCTTACTCACTTTCATGATTTAGTGGGATCATCCTAACCTCCTCACCTTATCCTCTTCAACTTATAAAAGGAGAGGAGCTCTCATGGAGAAGGGGTTCTGGTTCTTGAGCTTGTTAGCTTTGGTTGGCTTGGAATTATTAGCTTGGTTGGAGTGGCTTTGAGATTTGCTTTGTCAAGATAGATTATGAATATTATTAGATCTGTGCTCTCAGAATTCTTGGAGTGAAAGTGTGTGGGGAACAAAGGATAGTTGGAAGGGACCTTATGACATCAAGGCCATGGTTGTAATCTCTCTTTCACATTTAATATGATTCTTTCCTATAAAGCTTGTTGTGTTTTATTGTATGATTCCTTGATCACATACATAGGTTTATATTGAGTTTATGCTATTACTATCACTTTGGTTGGTTTCGTTCTTTTGCAATATCATCATTGTATGAGCGTTGGAACAGAGCTAGGATGGTGATGGCAAGAGGAAGGGACATTTAAACGGTATGTCACTCATCCCTCTTTAGTTAGTAAATTCAATATCTAAAACTTAAGGAAAGCGTCATGTTCTGTCCTGTTTTGTTCTAGAACTAGGTGGATCTAGGGAGATCTGTTAGTGTCTGCACCTACCGATTAGTCCGATAACAAGAGCACATGATTACAGCAAGCCAAACACCTCTAAGAAAGGTAAAGAAGATGAAACCCCATCTCTTCCTCTTCAGATCGAGAAGATGTTGGGCGAAACCATGACACACATCCCAAAAGGTGCGTTTAAGAAAGCTTCTCACGACCCAAACGTAAGGGTCGCCCAGAACTACTTTGTGGTGTAGGATTTGTCTCAAACCCCTTGTGCGATGTCTGCCTTGGAAGTCCTCCAAAGCTGCCCTTCCTAGAGAAAGGCTCTATTAGCCGCTTTAGGATTCATCGAGACTTGTAATCCAGGTACGATCATGCTTGATACAACCGACTTAAAACCTTGTCTCCCTTGCCACGTAGCATTCTAGATAGTCGTGGCTTACACCACAAAAACTTTTACTCAGAACATTTTCTGCACGGTGGTTGATGAGGGCGCCTCAACATGTGTAATGTCTTTGGTGTGTTGGAAGGCCATTGGTCAGCCCGTTTTGTCTCCATCACCTACTCTTCTTACCACTTTCGATGGTCGTTCGTTCTGACCACATGGTATTATCCCCTCTCTTCCCGTGCAGTTAGGAGGGAAAACCGTGTGTGTCGAGGTTGAGGTGGTCGATGCATCTCTCGACTACAATCTCTTGTTAGGGAGGAGTTGGACCTATGCTATGCAAGCAGTAGTCGCTACAGTTTTCCGGGTCTTGTTATTTCCACACGAGGTCCAGATCATGACCATTGATTAATTTTCCTTCTCTTATCTTGATCCTTCATTGGAGGCATCTGTGGTCCCAATGATTGATAACCCTCAACTTGGTGTTGTCAACATAGGGGTTGGTTTGTGCCCACCTTTGATGGGTAATTTCGATTACCCACCTCCTCAAGGTAATGTTAAGTTCATATCTGACCACCATAAGGTTGAGATTTTCCAAGTTTCATCGTTTCACACTACTTACTTTAACGATCCGTGGATTCTTCCTCCCCCATCGGCCACGATGGAAGGGACAGGGCACCATGGTATGTCCATGCCCTTGTCCACAACATAAGTAGCATACTCTTTAGTCCAGTAAGCTTCCACCAACCCCGATCCAACTCCCGCACAAGAGTTAGATTCGATTCTAGAGCCTATTTGGACTCAAGGTTCCCTCGCTGATATAGATTCTTTAGACTTAGTCTTGCCCTCAGACGAAGCAATCATTGAAGCAATGACTAGTCCGGACAAACCCTGGGATGATCTCCATCACAGATCTTACTTCCTCCCAGAGTTAAGCAGAATTGAAGCAGGGGAATTCACCTTGACTATGATTGGAGATAGGTCTTGTCCTATCAATCCTTTGGCTACACATGTTGTTTATGTCGAGGGTAATATGGAAACCATCGCCGAAACTATACCTATAAACATCTCCAAAACCCCTAGCATCATGGAAAATGTTTTCGTTGGAATTGATTGCTCCCCTGAAGAGATTCAAATCTACATGGATCTATTTAAGGAATTCCGCGACGTTTTTTCTTGGTCTTACGAGGAAATGCCAGGCATCGATCTAAAAATTGTTGAACACAAAATCACGACTTATCCTGATGCTAAGCCGGTTCGGCAGAAGCTTCATCCACTTAACCCTAAGAAAGCAGTAGCTATTAAGGTTGAAGTAGAGAAAATGCTCAAGGCAGGTTTTATCTACCCCGTCGATTTGGCCCAATGGTTGTCAAACCCAGTGTCGGTTAACAAAAAATAGGGTATGATTCGCGTATGCACGGACTTCCGTGATTTGAACAAAGCCTGTCCAAAAGATAATTTCCAGACACCATTTATTGACCAGATAGTCGATGAATGCGCAGGTTGCGAGGCCTTTTCTTTCATGCATGGTTTTTTGGGATATAATCAGATACAAATCAAACCCAAAGACCAACACAAAACATCATTCATTTTCCCATGGGGTACATTCACGTATCGTAAGATGCATTTTGGTTTGAAAAATGTTGGAGCTACCTTTCAGTGGGCCATGTCTTTTGCTTTCCATGATCTCAAACATATCATCGAGGCCTACTTAGATGATTTAGCATCATGATCTCGTAAGAGAACTGATCATCCCACACACCTCTGACTTATCTTTGAATGATGTCACTACTTCCAGATTCGCTTGAATCCCAACAAATGTAGTTTTTGCATGACGTCAAGCCGTATGCTAGGTTTCATAGTTTCAACAATAGGGATCATGGTCGATCCTCTCAAGGTTGAGGCAATAGTTCAGTTGCCTCCCCCATGTACAATCCTTCAACTTCAGAGTCCACAAGGAAAAGAAAACTTTTTGCAGCGTTTCATCGCAAACTATGCCGAGATCACAAAGGGATTTATGCGCTTACTGAAGAAAGACGTTCATTTTCATTGGGACGATGTCGCTCAATGCTCCTTTGAAGTGTTGAAACATGCCCTCACAACTGCTCCTCTGCTTCGACCACCCAATTATAACAAAGATTTCTTATTATACTTGGCTGTAGCAGAGTCAGCCATCGACATGGTCTTGGTTCAGGAGGATGATTTGCTCTTAGAATATGTGATTTATTACCTGAGTCAAGGCCTGGTTGGACCGGAACTCAATTATTCTCATATCGAAAAACTTGTGTTGGTAGCAGTCCATGTTGTCCAATGGTTCCGTCATTATGTTTTGTTTCGGAAGAACATTGTCATTGCCGTTGTGAATCCGTTTCAATACGTGTTGACACGACGGGTAATCGGCGGAAAGATCAGTAGATGGATAGTTGTCCTCCAGGAATTTGACTTAGATTTTGTTTCAGTGAAATCCAAAAAGTCAATGTTCTTTGCGGAACTCATCTCGGAACTTCTGATCGAGTGAGGTGATGTTATGCCTGAAGAATCGCCTATTTAAGGAGACATGTTTTTTATAGCATCTTCAGACCCCTGGTTTGGAGATATACTTGTCTATCTCTAGACTTTGAAGTGTCCCGCCTCTACTTCTTGTGATGAGCATTGTCGTATATGCCATTAGGCCAAGAACTACCTCATACTCGAAGATACTCTATATTGTCGCAGTGTAGATTGCATCCTTCGCTGGTGCCTCACTCATGAAGAAGCGGAAATCGTGCTTAACGATTGCCATACTGGAGCATGTGGCGGTCATTTTTCTGGGTTGGAAACAACCCAAAATATTTTATGAGACAGTTACTTCTGGCTGACACTAATCAAATATTGTATCACATTAGTCAAGAAGTGCCACCCATGTCAAATCTTCTCACGGAAGATGAGGGCACATCCCGCTCCCATGTTTCCCATCATCATCGTTGGCTCCTTCACCAAGTGGGGGATTTATTGCACTACCTGCAACCCTCCTTCAGCAAGGGGGCACCATTATATCTTTGTAGTAGTAGACTAATTCACCAAGTGGGTCAAAGCTATGCCAACGTTCAAGGATGATGGAGAGACTGCCGCCCTCTTTTTGTTTAACCAGATTATAGCACGGTTCGACATCCCAAGAGAGATTGTCATTGACCATGGTAGTCACTTTCAGAACACAATGATAACCGATTTAACATCAAATCTTGGGCTGCGGAAAGAACATTCGTCACCCTACTACCCTCAAGCGAATGGTTGGGTTGAACCTGTCAATAAATCTCTTAAGACCATCCTACAACGAATGATCAATTCAACCAAGTCAAATTGGCATTTGATGTTATACTCAGCATTATGGGCCTACCAAACGTCTGTTAAGACTGCAACCAGTTTCTCACCTTTTCAACTCGTTTACGGGCTGGAAGCAGTCTTGCCCATAGAATGCAAGATCCCATATTTAAAGTTGGCAGTACAGTTATTGCCAGACACTTCACCGCTTGAAGAGCATTTATTATATCTCGAGCAGCATCATGATGCGGCCTTAGCTAATGAAGCTCACAAACAAAAAGTCAAGTGTCAGTATGATCGGTTCGTTTGTCCTTAGATTTTCTCGAAAGGCGACCTTGTCCTAGTCTATGACCAAGATAAGGACCCCCTGGGGGCAGGCAAGTTCAAACCCATGTGGTTCGAACCTTTCATTGTAAAAGAAGTTCTAAAAAAGGGTGCTTATCATCTAGTAGATTTTGAGTGAAATGATTTGGCAGAGCCTAGAAATGGGCTCTACCTCAAGAAGTATTTCTCATAGGTAGGTCACCTTGGGTAACTTTTTGTAACATATGTATAGTCTTTGTACTATTAATTTTTGGTTTCTTTTGGTTTTATGGACGTGTCATTTTTTTTATGTTATCTTTTGTCACTACGACAGATGTCAAGTGAATCAGAGATTTTCGTTGGATTCGCAGACGACACTAGCCGACACACTCGGAGGCTTACCTCCGCAGCTTGGGTAATTTTTACACCTCAGGGCCAGTTTCTATCTTCAGGAGGTATATGTTTAGGTGACACCACAAACAATGTCGTCGAATACAACGTAGTTATTGAGTTGCTTCGTGACGCTTTGTCACTTGGTATCTCTCACCTCCGGGTCTATTTAGACGCTTAGGTAGTTGTGTCTCAGTTAAATAGAGTCTACCATGTTCATGATCCTACTTTAAACCGACGGTTCCTTAGGTTACATCTCTTTGAATGAATATTTGATTATATTACATATTTTCATGTTCCTAGGAGATTAAATCAAGTCACATATACTCTAGCTAATCAAATTTTAGACTGGCATCTCACACAGATACAAGGAAGACACACACATGCACATGTAAATACATTTTTAAAGAAAATGTAATCCATAAGACATAAAAAGACATAAAAAACCATATATAATGTCAAAAGTATCATAGTACATGAGTGGACGCAAGCGCCTCAAAAATATGTCCAGTAACGAGTCATGGGGTTTATGCCCTAAAAAATATACAAATAGTGCCCTCGGCACGTGAAAATTCCAACCTAACTAAGGGCGGGGCCTATTGGCCCTGTTGTAATGGTCAACGACGTTTTCCAAATGCCGAAAAAGTCGGACCCATGTCCGTGGTGTCCCCACTACATGAAGCTGCATAGATGACGGGAGATCCTCAATCTTTGCCATGGGGACTGTGTGAGTAAGCGAGGTAAAGTTTCATTCTACTCGTCTCAAAAATCTCTCAGCCTCACCGGCTAGAGGTACTCCTGCTACTGTTGGTCCGCCGGCTGCGGCTGGGGCGACCTCTGGTCGAGGACTTGCCTATTCCTCGCATAGTCCATTGGTCGCATTGGCCCCACATCTGCACATAATAGACACAGATCTCTCAGATACTCTGGTGTATAAAAAAAATGATATATATAAAAAACAACATAAAAATTACATATTTTTAACAAAAAAAAAAACAAAGCAAACTTACCAATCTCTCCTCGCTGCTCTTCGTGAGGTATCGGTATCTCAGGGTCTCTAGAGAAGTCAATCCCGACATAGGGGTAGTCCTCTATGACTAGAATCTGTCGTGCCCACCAAGCAAAGAACTTGTCATCGAAGGCCTCAATGGTCCTCCCTCCCCCCTGTCGTGGCAACAACGCCACCCATCTGCATAATGCGGGGAGAGAGGCCTCGTGCCCTCGTATAGTCTCTTTAGGACTGAAACTGGGCACTCTCTCAAAGAATAAAGCACAAAGAATCGTGTCGAATCTGAATTTCCTCTGATTCTGCGTTCAACACTCTATTAATTGCCTCTTCATACAATCCAATAAAGTGGTGTTATTTGTGCATTTAAGCACTGAACTGCACAATTAATGTGCGCACGGGAAGACTGATGAAAAGACACGAACCAATAATCTGCCCAATGAGAAACACTATCACTTTTAGTGACAAGTTAGAGATCTTTCTTATCGTCACTTGCGAGCTCGTTCTGTCAGTCTCGGCTTCACAATGGAGCCCAATCAACTCCGATATGTTGTGAGGCCCAGAAGGAAAGGTACATAAATTGACTGGTTCCCTTCTCCTTGAGAGGCCAATTAGGAAGTATATATCCTCTGTCCTTGGAGCCAGCGACTGCCCCTCTACCATAAAGGCCTTTGCATCGGGATGCCAATAATCCACCAAGGCGTTCAGTAGCCTAGGTTGTGCTCACATGAAAGGACAATGGAAAAACTTTAACAAACCACACTACAACAGTGTAGAAAGAGCATCAGGGTCCTCATCGACCAACACATCAATATCCTCATGCTCTCTTTCCCTCCAGTGAACATACATCCTGCAAATAGACAGAGTTTAGGAGGGTTAACTCTTGTTTTTAATCTTTTTTTACACTAAATGGAAGGTCCACGTGGGCTGTAGTGCTCACAGTAGCATGTACACTCGGGCTGTCATAAGGCAGCCGCGTGTACATGCGGGTTGTCATAAGACAATCCGTGTGGACGTAGGGCCGACCTTTTAAAGGTCGACGCCCCCCCAAAAAATGAACTTAAATGCATAAAGAAAGAATTAGAATGCAAGAGGGGGTAGTGAGTACTTACTTGGTCCAAGCGGAGGGTCGTTTCGTCCACTGAATCTCCCAGAATCAACTCTTTTCACAAAGGGGTAGTTTTGGTTTTTAGTCAATTTCTCAATTAGCAATGGTTATAATCAGCTGCCATCTTCTATTTATAGACTTTTTGGCCTCTTTTTGTCAATTTTTGGACCCTTTTGTCATTTTTTCTAAACTAAAAATCATTTAGTATGGTTCGAGAGTTTTCTTTGGATTGTCACGAGAAGTGTTCTTTGGGTATTTGGAAACTTTTTGGATTTTTGGGTCGTTTTGAAGGTCCTTTGGTAAAAAGAAAGTTTTTCCAACTCGTTGCATTTAAGATAGGATTCCACCTCCACTTTCTGCATCTTGTTGTCTTTTCCGCTTTGCCATAGGGTCGATCCCATCGAGTTGCGACACATAACCATCATTGTTGCTTTAGGTGTGTCGTAATTTAGTGGTAGAGCCTACCTTAGCATGGATGCCCTAGGTAGATCCTGGTTGCATTTTGGTCTCCATGCTGTCACTAACAACTATAGGCCCGGGAGTCCTTACTAGATTTTCCTGATTACAAGTTTGATCCTCAGTTGCATAATTCTGTATCACTCTTGACCTCACCCTCGAGACTCCCAAAACTTAACGGGCTTTCTTTTAAGCTCTTTTTAGACCCTCTAAACGTGAAAGGATTGCTAAGTGATCTTGTTGACTTTCATGCTCGCTAAACTGAAATTTGAAGTCACGTCTGTCTGACGGTAGTTTACCCCTTTTTCAGTCTGGATGGTCAACTGCAAGAACAAATGTATACTCTAGGAGCCTCGGTTATCTAGAAGAGTACTCTCAGGTATAATTTTAACCCTTTTTCGGGCCCGAGGGACTACATTTACGAAAAAGGAACCCCCATGGAGTCCATAGTTAAGCTCTTTTCAGACTCCCTAAAATTGAAAAGATCGTCGAGTGACCTTATTCTTTCACACTCGTTAAAATGGTCCAGAAGAACATTTCTAATGAAGTCCATAGTTAAGCTTTTTTTCAGACTCCTTAAAAATGAAAAAAATGTCGAGTGATCTTGTCTTTATCACACTCGTTAAAATGGTTTTGAATAGACATCTGATCGGTGCTAGTTTACCCCTTTTTTGAGCCGAATAGGCTATCTTCGAAAAAGGTACCCCAGCGGAGTCTCCTTTTACATTTTTTCAGACTCTCTAAATATGAAAAACCATCGAGCTTACCTTCTCTAGGCTCATTAAAAGTACATCGAAGGATGTTACCATTGTGTGTTTTGTTAACCGCGTTTGCATACCTATGTCTTTGGCCTAATGTTGGCTCCATGTTGCTCCCAACTAAACCATCTGAAGCATGCCTTATACGCAAACCTTGTAGCACTTTGCCTTTGCGTCTTGACACCTTTGGCCTCGGGAGGGATTTTTTCGAATGTCCTTGCTCTGAACATCAGTCTTGTCCTTGCACCTAGAACTAGTATGTTTGCGACACTCGTTCCTCCTTTGTAACATAGCATTCTTTTATTCTTTTTCAAGATTTCCAGAATTATTGAAAGAGACAAAAAAAAAAAAAAATCAAATATACCTGAAAAAGAGGAAGGGAAAAGTATTTTCTTTTTATTGGCAGCACAATGAGTCACCCTTGGACAAAGCACATCCTTCTGTTTGTTCTTCAAGATCTGAGATTTAATATGACCTTAGGAAGCTATTCTCGCTACATAGAAGTTGTGTCCTCCTCTGTTTGGTTATTCTTCTAAACATATGGAGAGTTTGCGTTGCCTCTGCATCGTGAACTTATGTCAATGCCATGTTGCCTGAGTCTCATCATTTGTCATGCTATTGTCCAAGGGAAGTTTTTACCAAGCCTGAGTCGGACCATTTGTAGTTTGTCTCTTGCCCTCATGCCCGACCATCCTGAAAGTCCAATCAAGTCTTTGTTCGAAATCAATGAAGCCTCCAGTCTGATCATCAAGATCCTCTAGTCCATGATCGACGAGCCGTCGAAGACCTCTTGGTAGTAAAGTCGTACACTCATCTTACACTCCTACCCGAGTTTTGAAGATTTTGAAGTTGATGCTCGAGCTCTGAAGACATCATCTCCAACCATCAGGCCTTATCAGCTTCTAGAAGATAGATACTATACATGTATATCTTTTTTATTTTGAGATGTAGATCCATTGTGTATTGCTCGCGGCTACACTTTATATAGTTATATGACATGGATCTACAATGTATTTGATTGGCAGCCATGATTCTATTTCATTCTGAGCATGGGTATGCCCGCCTCAGTGAGACAATTGTTATTTTGTAGATGGCACCTCCCGAATTTTGGTCTCTATGCTCACCGGTTTGGTACGTTGATAAAGATTGATAATGTATTTAGGCCATCAGATGCTCTTCTGACCTCACACATTAGGGGGCATCTGTTATAACCGTAATTTGCACCAGACATACTTACCTAACATTAGGCTATCTCATATGTCTTCTTTGCTAAGCCAGTACTAAACAACTCTTTTTAAAAAACACCCTTTTTAAAGGCCCACCCGCCCTGCTCCACTACAGCCCACGTGTACACTCTAGCTGACCCACTACAGCCCGCGTGTACCTACAAAAGCATGAAAAATGGAATGTTTTTGATAGAACACATGGTTTTGGGTAAGTTAAATAAACCTTTCGACCATGCATGGCCAGTCATTTGACTAAATACCTAGCTCCTAGCCTATAAAAGAAGGGGTAGGGGTCCCATTTGAAGGAAGGAAAATCATAGTAAAGAAACTCTACCCGAATTCGTATTCCCCTTTGCCCAAGATTCTAGAACCATTTTGTGATTTCAACGAAGAAGAGAAGCAAGTGTGTTAGCAGTTGGTGCACAGTAAAAGAGGAGCCCAGGACCAAATTCATGGAGCAGTGGTCATCTTCATCATTGTAAGTTGCTTTAGTGAAGTTAATAATAAAGAAGTACTTTTCCCGGCCCACCATATGAGGTTTCCATTGTTTATTGGGTACATGTTGATTAAATCTCTAACCCATTAATCCGTAGATCAAATGCATGTGGAGTTCTTTGTTTGTCTTTTTTGAATGCAGGTCAGCCTTGGAAGGATAGTTGCAGTCAACGAGCGACCAAGCGTGAAGAGGGATCGATACCAAACGTCGGGAATAAGGTATGTTCACTTGATCTTCTTAACTATGTATTTGCTTAAGAATAATGGGGATTAGGTCTGGGATGATGGTAAAAGGTAGGAATCTTTAGGTTTTTTTGCATGCATGATAAAACCCTAAGTGCTAGTCCATAGGGGGATTTCCCACTCACAACACTACATAGAGTTGTGTCCTCCTCTGTTTGGTTATTCTTCCAAACATATGGAGAGTTTGCGTTGCCTCCTGCATTGTAAACTTATGTCAATGCCATGCTTCCTGAGTCTCATCATTTGTCGTGCTATTTTCCAAGGGAATTTTTGCCCAGCTTGAGTCGGCCCTTCTACAGTTTGTCTCTTGTCCTCATGCCCGGCCATCTCGAAAGTCAAATCAAGTCCTTGTTCGAAATCAATGAAGTTTTCTGCCTGATCACCGAGATCCTCTTGTATATTTTCGACAAGCCGTCGAAGACCTATGTGTAGTGAAGTCGTAGACTCATATTTCACTCCTACCCGAGTTTTGAAGATCTTGAAGTTGTTTCTCAAGCTCTGAAGGCCTCATCTCCAGTCATCGGGCATCATTGGCTTCTTGAAGATGGATACTAGACATGTATATCTTTTGATTTTGAGATGTAGATCCGCTGTGTATTGCTCGCGGCTACACTTTATATAGTTATATGACATGGATCTGTAGTGTATTTGATTGGAATCCATGCTTTTATTTCATCCCAAGCATGGGTATGCCCACCTCGGTGAGACAATTATTATTTTGCAGATGGCACCTCCCAAACTCCGGTCCCTGGGCTCACTTGCTTCATACGTTGGTGAATATTTGTAATGTATTTTGTCCATCAGATGCTCTTCTGACCTCACACATTAGGTGGCATCTGTTATAACCCTAAATTGCACCATACATGGATACCTGGCAGCAGGCCATCTTACTTGCTATTTTTTCCAAAGCCATCACTGAATAGCTATTCTAAAAACCATATTTTTGAAGATGTACGTGCCCTGCACCACTACTGCCTAAGTACACACACTTGTTTCATCTCTACAGCTCGCGTACATACGCTAACTGCAACATTATAACCCGCGTATACTCACAAAAATGACAAAAAAAAAAAGTTGCAAGGGGATACGGGATTTTGGGTAGTTTCCTAACCAATTGACTGCCCATAGTCGGTCACCCAACTGAATAACTATCTTTTTGGCATATAAAAGAAAGTGTTGGGGTCCCATTCCTACAAGAAGCATGAGAGCAAAGAAACTCTTCCCAATTCAATACTCCCCCTTACCCCAATTACTTGCCACCACATTGTGAGTTTGAACTAGAATTCCTTATTCCAGCCCCTTTTTCCTCCATTGCAAATCCTTGTTATTTCTCTAGAGAGAAATAAAGAGGAGAAAGATACGTGGAAGCAGTTGGATCTTGGTGAAGAGGAGCTCAGGACCGAGTTATAGGAGCAGTTGCCGATCTCATATTGTAAGCTACTCTGTGAGATTAATATAAAGAAGTACTTTTTTCATCCCGCCAAATGATATCTTCAATCTTTATGATTTATTTATATTTTGTTATGATATCTAACCAATTAATCAATATATAGAATGCATGCTTGTAGTTTCTTTTTTGTCTTTTGGTGAATGCAAGTTGGCCTTGGGAGGATATCTGCAGTCGAGAAACAATGGAGCGCAAAGGGATCGACACCGGACGTGGGGTTTGAGGTAAGCCTACCAGATCCCTATATTTAGTATTTTATGTATGATTGCGGGGCACAGTTGGGATAATTGTTAAAAGTAGGAGACTTTAGATAGTTAGGGGTTGACCCTTCCCACATGGGTCAATATAGGGGTCAACCCACAAGAAAAAATATAGGGGTCAATATTGCTCCCCTGCCCTCTACCTTCCCACAAGGGTCAATATAGGGGTCAACCCACAAGAAACAGTATAGGGGTCAATATTGCTCACTTTCCCTCTACATTCCCACAAGGGTCAATATAAGGGTCAACCCATAAGAAACAATATAGGTGTCAATATTGCTCGCATGCCCTCTACCTTCCCACAAGGGTCAATATAGGGGTCAATATTGCTGGCCTGCCCTCTACCTTCCCACAAGGGTCAATATAGGGGTCAATTATCAACTGCTAGGATCCCAACATGGCCGTACAAGCTGTCGTGCAGTCAAGTCAAGGTGGGGCCACTGACAACTCACTTAGTGCATGAAAACTGTTCGTTCCTTTCTATTTTCCCACAGAGCTGGTATGTCGAACTCCCACACGAAGAGGCCCCACCCCATCGTAAAACTGACTCCTCCCACTTTTGAAAAGCCACTGCAAATCCAAATATTATGTTATTCGTTGGGCCATCATCCATTGTTTACCTGTAAACCCTGGGAGTTTATTATAATTAACACTAATTGAATTTTTAGTGCATTATATACCACCACGAGTATTGGCGAGAAGGAAGAGCAATGTTTGTTTAGGACACGTCAAAACCTCCAAAAGTTTCCCGCTGAAAAAGGGATTGGCAATTGCAAAAGAATAGCAATTAGCCATAATAATATTTATGTTTTTCCAACAAAGTTCATATGCCCCAACCTCCTCACTTTGATGTTAGACTATAATCAAATTTTAAGAGAGGTTCCAAATGGATTTTTGGTCAATCTCACCTCTCCCAAGGTTTTGGAGTTGTCTGCCACAAAAATAGAATCGTTGCCCATATCATTATGGCATCTTAGACAGCTTGAGTATCTAGGATTAGAGGAGACCTTAATTAAGGATGTACCTGAAGACATATGCAATCTTTCTTAGCGTCAGTTTTTTCATCTTAATGCTTGTACAGAGCTACAATCATTTCCTTGTCAGATAGGAGAGCTTGAAAACCTTAAGACATTACATTTAACCAACTGTTGTAGCTTAAGAGGGATTCCCCGTGACATCTGTCAAATTACATCATTGAACATATTAAATTTTTGGACATCAGACACATTCGAAAATAGTATAATGGATGTGGAGGAAGTCAAGAGTGGTGTTTGTAGTTTGAAGGATCTCACAAATTGCCCAAATTTGATGCAGCTTAGTGTACATGTAAAGCGAGGGATTGAAGAAGGTGGAATACGGTTAGGAATTAAATTGGGTATAATGGGAACTTAGTTGGAGATGAGGGACTTGGACATTGGCATTCGATGTGCAAGACCATGATGTGGTGGAGGATCTCCCGCAAGACATGCAGAGCATGAAGAAGCTGCACAGATTTTGGCTTCAAAACTACCATGGCAGAAGTTTATTAAATTGTATTTGAGAGTTTCCACAATTGCAGAAGTTATATTTGTATAGATGTTTTCAACTAGGGGAGCTTCCGACTTTGGAGAGATTTCCAAATTTAAGGTCATTGACATTACACAACTTCACTAAGTTGAAGGACTTGGGGATAGGGACATGGGGAAGTGCTAGTGGATTTCCTATGTTAGAAAGCTTAAATCTTATAGACTTACCTATGTTAGAGAGTATGGCAAGTTCATCATCAAATGTTGAGTGGATCATCAAATGTTGAGTGGAATGAACAAACTATGCCTAAACTTCAAGTCTTGTCCATAACAGATTGTGAGTCATTGAAGGGATTGTCCATGGGGATAGAGAAGCTACCAAATTTAAGAGAGATAAAATTCCAAAAAGATAAGTGGGAAGAACCAATTTGGGAAGAAAATGATGTTGCAATTTTCTTGAAAGAAAAATTACATCATTTAATTGTATTTGTTGAATAGTATAAATATTTTTTTAAAAAATAAAAAATTTCACTATATTTTCTTTCTTTTTAGTAATTTTTTTTAATGTCTATTGTAAATTATAAAACCTTAGTAATAATGAAAAGGATTATTCATTTAAAAAATATATATTATAAATTATAAACTTTATAAAATAACTTATTTGAAAGTTTATCACTAACAAAAGAGGTTATCACTAATTGGTCTTAGAGAATGAGGTCTTCATTTTTAAATATTTGTGACCCTTTTAAGCTTGGAGATTTACAGATTATTCTATATTTATGGTCATTACACCTTACTTTGACATGGATAAACTTACCTTTATGTTCAATTATTTTTCCTAGCCTCTTTCCTTTTATGACGTAAGTTGTTTCAATTTGTGATTTTTTTTTAGTTCTTTTTTTACTGTTCCTAGCATATCCTCAACTTGTTGTTCTTTCATAAAAAAAATTATGAGATTCGAGGCTCTTTTATTACACTCATGATCCAATTCGATTAACTTATTCATTTCCTCTTTGTTGGGTTTGATATCCAATATGTTTTCCAGACCACTTAGGGCCAAATTGTGGGTTAGTTTTTCTTCTAGCTCTTTAATCCTATCTCTCAAGTTGCGATTTTATTCAACCTCTCCTTCTTAAGTTGGTTTTTTTTGTTTTTTTATTTCTTGTATTCTAGCCTCCATTGTCTGCAATTGAATCTTGAACCCTAATAATCTATCCTCTATCTGTGTTTGAATCATCTCTTTGAAGAGTCTAAATTTTTTATCAAGCATTCCCTCTAACTCTATTTGGAGTTTTACTTATTTTTCTTCACTCATTTTTTCTAATGATTCTAACTCTATTTGGAGTTTTGCATCTCTTTCTTCTCTCCTTTTTTCTAGTGATTCTATATATTTATAAAGACTCTCTAGGGTGACTTTGGAGGGCCTCCCCTTGATAGGATGAGGTTTTGGAAGTGGTGGAGTGCTCATATTGAAAAGAAGAGAAAATAAGTAACAACTGACTCACTTGGTTTATGAACACACGCCTAGGTGCTCAACAGGTGGAAGAAGCCAGAACTGCATAGCCACAATGTATCACCACAGAGTGAGAATAAAGTACAGATTCACGTCGCTGCAGAGTTCAAAGGCCGTATAGTTCGTAAAACCGCAGAGTTCAGAGACCACAGAGTTCAAAACCATAGAGTTATTCCACACAAAAACACAGAGTTGTTCGCATCATTGAGAGTTCAAAATCATAGAGATTATTCCATGCAAACCATAGAGTGGTTCACATCAATAAGAGTTCAAAACCAAAAAGATTATTCCCATAAAAAAAGTTCAAAACTACAAGTATTAATCCCATCACCGAGAGTTCAAAACCACAGAGATTATCAACTTAATAAATACCTAAAAATTATTCAAAACCATAGAGATTATTCCTGTCAAAAAATTTAAAACCATAGAGCTTATTCATATCACTGAGAGTTCAAAGCCGCAGAGATAATTCCCATCACCGAGAGTTCAAAACCACGGAAAAGTATTATGGTTCGCAATACCGAGAGTAATCTCATAGATTATTCCCAAAAAGAAGTTCGAAACCACAGAGAAGTATTATTCACGTTCAAAATCGCAGAGATATAATGTTACCATTCAAAACCACAAAGAAGTAGTATTCCCATTCAAAAGTATTATCACATATAGTAACCATAAAAAAGTATTATCACCAAGAATAACTACAAAGATTATTCCCCCCAAAAAAAGTTCAAAACCACATAAAAGTATAACTTCAAACCATTTTATCTTTGATTCATTTTTTATTTTCTAAGCTTTTGTTTTTTAAATTTGTTATTTAAAATTACTCATGGATAATTTTTTTTTTTTAAATTTGTTATTTAAAATTACTCATAGATGGTGTTTTATAGTAGTCTTTATTAACAATTAACTTTAAAGTCAAACAATTATTTTGAAACATTATTAAAATAATGATTTAACATGATATCTTTGTTTCATTTCTCATTTTTAAAATTTTGTTATTAATGAGGTTTAAGGGTTTCTTAAAAAAATAAAATATTTAATTTTTTAAAGCTTTTTATTAGAGAATAAAATATTTACATTTTTCAAACTTTTTTATTAGTCCCTGTTGAAGGTGCAGAGGGACTATAGCGATCAATAATTCGTTGACTTCATATTAATATGTCCTTTGACTATAAATTTTCGTATCATCTTTATTGTTCACACTATAGAAGTAAAAACATTATTTTTTATATAAAAAATAAATACTTATATGTCATCGTCTCATTGGAGAATATATTTGAGGTCTTATTGCCAGCTTCGTTGTTCCCAATGTTGTAAATGTGTAGATATCCAAAGTTTTGAACTTAGATGCTCCTTTTTAATTTTTATTACATTTTTACTGAAATGTTTACAAACTGAAAGTTTTGAGCACGGACACTGTTTTTTTTTATTAATGTATTTGTCTTATTATTATTAGTGTTTTGTATTTGTATTGAAATGTTTGCATACCGAAGGTTTAGATCATTGACACTTTTTTTGAGGTGCTTGAATAGGCCTGAAAAATTAAATGTTTACATGGCGCGAGGTCCTGAAACATGCCTGACAGCTTAAATGTTTGCATACCGCGAGGCCCTTAGACAACCATACAACCTTAAATGTTTACCTAAATGTCACTTGTTCACTAGTTCGTTGGTTCGTCGGTTGTTTGTTGTTGTTGTTTGGCTCAAATTTATGAGTTTGGGGCCCTGGGACTGCAGTTGGGTCTATTGGTGCTTTCTCATTGGTTTGGTGCTTGTTGTTTTCTTTTGTTTACTTCAGCTTTGCAGGGTTGGGTTCCTGCGCTGACAATTGGAGCTCGTTTATTTTTTTTAGCGCTTTGCGGTGTTCAGGTCCTACACCCGTGAGTGGACCTGTCATTGTGTTTTTTTCCGTATCTGGCGAAGTCGAGATCTGATGCCTGTTCCGTGCCCGCTTGTTCTGCTGTAAAATTTTGCTCATACTTCAGTGTTGACATGATACAAAATAGTGGCATAAGAAATAATTGGACAACTACATGTGCAATTGCAATATCCACCATCTTTTTGTTAAAATAAAACATGTGAAAAGCACACTTATTAACCATATATGGTGAAATGTGCCCATATCACAATACAACTTCTTTATCCTCTACACAGACTGGTGTGACCACGATACAATTTGTCTTGTACTTGAGATATGATGTGTACACCAAAGATACTGCAAAATTATATTTCCATGTATGGAAGCATATCTGGATACTTTGCCACATAAAACCAAAAGTATTTAGCTATGGCCATGCAATTTCTTAATATTTTGCTGCTTATAATATATTTTGGGTAGGGGAAAACTTTATATATTTACAACCATGGATGGAGAAAAGCAAAGGTTCATATTTCTAACTATTTTTTATCCTATTAGTTGATTCTCATTTATTGTATGTACATATTACTTGTTCTTCGTTGCATACCAACTTCCATTCATATTCATTGTATTTTGTGCGTTACCACATTCAAACAAATAGAATAGTTGGAGAAAACGAAGGAGTCTTAACTGCAGTGATGGAAGAGGAGATACAAAGGTACATGCTTGTATTGTTATTTCATATTCTGTTGTTTTGTATTTCATTTATTGTCTGTATATGTGTTCATCTAGTTTATTGTATGTAGATATTGCATACCTTCCTACATAATTACATATCTTCATTACATGTCTTCTTGCATACTAACTTCCTTCATGTCCATTGTATTTTTCCTGCATTGCTACATTTAAACAAACAGAGTGGCTGGAGAGGACGATGGACTCTTTGGCACGAATGTAGAGGAATTACAGAGGTGCATACCTATACTCTTATTTAGTATTCCAGTGTTTAGTATTTCATTTATTGTCTGTGTATTTATTCTACTTGTTTTACTGCTTTGCACCTTTTTTATTGTATGTATATACTACGTATATTTCTTCTTATTCTCATGTGAATCGTATTCTTTTTGCTGCTACATTGAAATAAATAGAACTGTGTTTCTTTATTTTACATGTCTTTCTACATACTAACTTGCATTCATGTCCATTGTATGTTCGACATTCCTACCTTGAAAGAAACAGATTGGTTGGACAGGAAGATGAATTCTTATATGCAACAACGGAGGGGTCTGTGGTACAATCTTCGAAAAGGTATACCAACTATGCTAGTAAATTAAACATACAAAACCGGTGGGGGCATATAATATTGGACTAGAAAACGATGATTTGGAAACAATGGGCCTTTCTGCCCTCCCCATTTCTAATTTTTCCATTTTCTATTATCCCTTTTTCTTTCTGATTACTCTGCTTAGTCGTCTTTCTAAAAATGCCTTGGTGCACGGGTTGGCAAACTCACTTGTTCACATTTATGGTCATGCTTCTACCTTATTCCATACTTAGCCACTTTGTCGATTGCGGGTGTCGGGCTGGCGGGTTAAAGATTGCGCCTCTGGCTTCAGAGGTTTCGCGATATACAAATTGGTCGTCGTACCCCTCCATCACGCCCTATTTACTGTACATTTCTTCAGTCAAAAAATCTTAGGCATATAATTTGACCCTTGGGTCCTCATGTTTCCTGAGTATCACTTCACACCTATTTCGTATTCCATCTCCTTCGACCCCGCATGTGACATTAAGAACAATTATAGACAATATACAATGCATATGCTTGTTTAGTCCCTCTGATGTTCATCTACACATGCTTGCAACATAAAAATTTGGATTAGTGACATGGCCATCAACAGTCAATCATCCCAAACATTAGCAGACCGACAAGGCCAAAGGTAAAGATGCATACATTATGTTCCCTATATGTTTACCAAACAAATATCCTCAGTTGTTTATTCATCTATGGCATGGTGAATATGTTGATGTCATCTGCAAGACATACTTTGCAGTTCAAAAGAAGTATCAACAAGTGTAAGCGAGACGTCGAACATAGCGCAGGTTTTGTAGACTAAGAGGTCTGGTTGAAAAACTATGTCTCAATAGTTCATCCAAGTTGTGCGTCTACTTTTTCATTTATGCCAGGAAAAAAGAAAAAAAAAATAATGCACACTACCATTCACATTACTTTTCCTATTCAAAAAATGTCACCAGGTCTAAACTTGTAACACGCAAAATACTATCAATAGAGGGATTGAACAGCCGTCGAACTGGACAAGTGTTCATCGAGGACATAATGGTCATATATATCACCTACTTGGACAAGGAAAACAAAACTAGATCCATTATGCATGCTGACATGACAAACAAGGAGGCCCTGATGACAGACACACTGACTATTCCCACACAACTTGTCCAGAAACATGCAGAAAAGATATTGACAGGTAATGGGATATCCATTACAAATTTTAATATATTTCCCAAGACAGTGTGTGACCATGGTGATTTTGATCGGATTATATCGCTAAATGAAACAAGTATTGTGGAAAACATTCCCGCTAATTGTTCATAATATTGTTTCGTCCTGGACGCAACTATCGGCCAACTTGCACAGAGAAACAACATTTACCCAATCAGAACCATTAGCGCATCTGTCAGACTTGCGAGAAAACTTGGCTCACAACACATTCTCCATATAAAAGATGGAGAGTCAGACAACGACAAGGCAATGGTACCGTCCTCCATATCTAGTTTTGTCCTTTACTTTCACATGTCCATGTATCTCGGTTAAGTTACACAAATATTACACTGTTCCATGTTGCAGCTGCAACTGTTCGATACCTATTCAAATTTGTTTTCGTCAATGGAAAAACAATTGCATAAAGGGCAATTTTCACTTGTGCTCTTAAAAAATATAACAAAGAAAAGAGATGTTAAAGAAAGGATCTTTCGCACAACCCAAGCAACATTTGTAATAGAATTGCGAGCAGACATAGTACAGGATATAAAAAAACTAACTAGCTCTACAATTGTTGTGCGTATACATCTACAGATTCATCCTCACTTTGCTCATACAAGTAACCTTCACCAAATTTCTGCAATTTTTTTATTATTATTATTATTTGGTGCAATTGTATATTATATTGTTCAATATATTAACTGCTATTCTCACGTTTCTAGGTTGAGGGTGTTTTGGTTGCAACGAATGCATACTCAACCCCCTTCGAACCTGTATGTGCGAAATGCAACTCTCTTGCTTCTGCTTCTTCTTTCATAAGTGATAATACAATTGATTGTCTGCGATGCAGTAAAAAAGTCTATACATATATAGACATTGCCTCAATGTTTCCATCTGAACTGTGGGAAACACAACCATGCATTGTACAATTAGACAACCTCTGTTACAATATGTTCTTCTTGAGTTAGTAGAATTGTCATATGAAACATACCTACAGAAAAAGACAAACAGTGTCTACATGCTGCGCAACT
Source organism: Picea engelmannii (assembly GCA_009831015.1). Classification (NCBI taxonomy): domain Eukaryota; kingdom Viridiplantae; phylum Streptophyta; class Pinopsida; order Pinales; family Pinaceae; genus Picea; species Picea engelmannii. Next base: position 2,273,153 of record ML776659.1, on the reverse strand, counting down.
TTCAGATCCATTGAAAATTTACCTTAAATGAGGACAATGCAATATTGCATATTGGATGAATAAAAACTACAACAAAGGGTTTAAAAGGTGAGAAATACTTTATGTTATTAGTTGATGATTATACAAGAATGACTACAGTTTTCTTTCTCAAGAATAAGTCAGAAGCTTTTGAAAACTTCAAGATCTACAAGGAAATGGTTGAAAATGAAATGGATTCAAAAATCAAGTGCTTGAGATCTGATAATGGAGGAGAGTTCACTTCAAAGGAATTTATGGACTATTACAGTAGTCATGGAATAAAAAGGAAATTCTCCATTGCTAGGACACCTCAATAGAATGGAGTTGTTGAAAGAAAGAACATGACAGTACATGAAATGGCTCGAACAATGCTAATGGATTCCAAATTGACAGATATTTTTTGGACATAGGTAGTGCATACAACAATTCACATTCAAAACAGAGTAATGCTTAGAAACAACACTGACAAAACTCCCTACGAGCTATGGCAAGGAAGACCAACAAATGTGAAGCACTTCAAAGTTTTTGGAAGCAAATGCTACATCAAAAGAGAATATGGCAGAATATGAAAGTTTGAATCTCGCGTGGACAAAGGAGTACTTGTTGGTTACTCAAGTACAAGAAAAGCATACAAGTGTTACAACCTGAGATTGAACAAAGTTGTGGAAAACATCAACGTAACAATTGATGAAATAGGTAGACAAGAATTGAAGGAAGAAGAAAATGAATTAAT
>ML776659.1:2229602-2264506 GCA_009831015.1 Picea engelmannii | reverse complement strand
ACCTTGTATTCCTTTCTTCCATCAAGAGTTTCATCATTTCTCTCATTTCCATGAAAACCTTTCTGAGATCTTCATCTTCTGTAGGAATATGTTCATGACTCTCTTCATGAGCCATACTTGGTGAATGCCTCCTTGAAGCTTGCAGTGATGATATAATCTTCCTTCTTGAAGGATGAGAACTTGGCTCTACAATTTGACCTTCTCCTCTTGTGAGTTTCAACCTTGTGAGCATCAGAAAACAAAACACTTGCAAATAATCAAGTCTTCAAAAACCTATGCTCTGATACCAACTTGATCTAAAAATGAAGAAGACTTGTATTCTTGACAATATTTGCAAGTTTTAATTCATGTGTTCAAATGCAAATGGATGAATTTTGCAAACACAACTTTTATAGAAATTACACATTCAAGAAGCATATAAATAGAAACAAATAATAGTGAACAAAAAACACATAACACAACAAATGATAAAGGAGTTCACCCCTCTCTTAGGCTACATCTCTCGGTCCAGCTTCCAATGGATCTTTTGTATTATTTTCTCAAAGTGCTCAAATATGTGCTTTACATTGCTCAAAATGCCAAATAGATGGCTCCAATGGCTTCAGAACGTCCAAAAACCCCTAGTTGGGATTTTTCAGCACCTCATTTGGCCAAAAATTGAAGAAGATAGGATTCCTGGAAGTTCCCCTTCAAACTTGTTGTCTCTGGATCGCCAAAATGCACCTCTTGCCCCTCAACCTAGCCCCCATGCGCATATAAGCGTAAAAACTTAGCACCAAACACAACCGCACAAACTGTGCAAACTGTAGGACGGCTATGCGCTAGCCCCTAAGAGACAAGTCCATGGGCACATGGGCCACCACATGACCTCGTGCGCATATAAAAGGGGCCAAGTCCCAAATTGAATGATAGAGCGACAAGTGTCAGTGCAGTTTCATAACCGTTGGTAATAAAACTCCCGCGCAATACATTGACCACCGGTCATATGTGTATGGACTACCATTTATATGTGTTATGGTCCACTAGTTATATGTGTTATGGCTCTGTTTGAACTGCGCGCGGGTAGTCACACACACACACACACACACACACACACACACACACACACACATATATATATATATATATATACATATGGACGGGGGCTGGGGGCCTAATGGTTAAGAACATGTGTTCCTCTTAAGAGGGGGGTAGGGTATGTATACCTTTGTAGACTTTACCAGTCAAATCGTTGGGCAGAGGGGGGTCCCTTGTCCCACAAACAAGGGGGTCTCATACACCAATTTGGTGTACTGGCTTGGCCGTGACCTTAAAAATAGATTATTATTATTATTATTATAAAATTTATCAGCTAGCCTGTAATACTTTTTTTTATAGTTACATTATTTATAATATTTTAAATAATAAATTTGGAAATTCACCATAATATAATAATTGTTTTCATTATAGTTTCATTATTTATAATATTTTAAATAATAAATTTGTAAATTCACCATAATATAATAATTGTTAAATGTTAAAGTTTTATTAATTATTTATAACAATATTTTTATTTTATTTTTAATAAAAATAAAAAATAAACATAAATGATTATTTTTCATCCCTATAAAATATAGACTTCCAATTTCAAAATTACTCATATTGACATGGTGTTGTATAGTAGAGTTTTTATTGACTATTAATATTAATTTGAAAGTAGATGATGATGATGATGATGAATGTCCACTGAAATCGAATTGGTCTATTGGACCTTAAGAAGGTAATGGATTACTTGCAACACTTTAGATTTTTGTTTATGTCCTTGAAAAGCATTAAGAGGAGATTTCCAAGATCATGATAGTTTTGTTGAGTTAAAAGCTTAGTAAAGTTGGTAGTGTGGCAAGTATTTTGAAATTAGGATCTAATCTAGGTATCGAATGCACAATCTAAGAGAAAGTGCTTTTCATCTCCAACACTCTTAGTGTCACAAAGATGACAAACTCTTTCATCCCAAGGTATTTTAAGGAATGACCAACTCCCCGTTTCACTATCGAGCTCATGAGAATTTGTTCTTATTTTAGCAATGCTTTTTTTTTTACACTTGTCAAAACAAAGAAATAATTTAAAATATTCTATATTAGGGTTGATTACCTCCTTATAATACCTTAATTTTATTTTTCCCTCTAACTCTTTATCACACCATTTTTTCTCCTTAAATTTTGATTTAATAATATTTTTAATAGTATCATTATTTTGCAAAATGGTCTCTTCCATGATTCCCTAATGGCTTAACCAAGACTAGGCATATTTATGCCATCTTCGTTTGAGTCGAATGTAGTTATGGTTGGAGTTTGAAGCAATTTTACGAAGTCTCTTGCCTTCCATGTTGTTTAACTTGTTCTTATACATTAGGTATCTAGTCATAACCTTGCTTTCAATGGGGGAAAGGCTTGCCTCTAAGAGGGGGATATGATAGGGTGTATTTCCTTTAATCTTAAGATTATAGGTTATAAAATTCTTTTGGATTTGTTCTATAATTCTCCATAATTCTCGAGAGATACTACATCCCCAAACTTCACATTCATATAGAATAACAGGAGTAACAAGAGTCTCAAAGAGGATTTTTTTCTTATCTCATATCCAAAGATTGGCTGATTTACAATTGTTTTCAAGCCCATAATAAGATTTCCATCCTCCATTTATCATTTTCTCAATGTTATAATTCCAATTGATCTTGTGGTAAAAATCAATTCCAAGATATTTGTATGAAGTCACTTCCTCCAAGTTTTTATTGTCATATACGAAAGTATCATATGTGATCTTATTGGATTTAATGATCATGACTTTTGTTTTGTCAGTATTAACAGTTAATACCCATATTTGAGCAAAAATCCTTGAGGATTCTTAGTTTCTCTCCAAGATCGTAGCGATTTCTCTCTATAAGAAAGATATCATCAACATAAAGAAGAAGATTGGTGACTATACCAGTGAGAGTTGGGCTGACACAACCTACTTCTTCCAAACACTCTTTTAACTTCTTTTTTTCCTGTGAATATAGCATGGGAAACCCCCAAGTACTTCCCCACCTTTCGTGGATGGTAAACGAGGTAAATCGTTCAGTCTGATTACAGGCCTAGCTCGGTGAGGACATCAAGTGAGGTCCTAAATAGGCTCCTGGACAGGGGTAAACACTCTTCTAACTTGTTAATGTAAATGCCAAAAAGAGTGGGGGACAAGGGAAAACCTTGCTTGACTCCAATATTGTAGTTAATTTCTTTTGACCAGCCCTCATTGTTCTTAAACTTGACAATAACATTCTCATACAACCTTATAGTAGAAACCCTCAACTTAAAAGGAAATTTCATCTCTTCCAAACTATACCAAAGGTATTTCTTGGAAACTTTGTCAAAAGTTTTTCTAAAGTCAACAAAACAACACAAAAGATTGGTTTTAGTATAGTGGAACTTCTCTACAATGATCCTAAGGGTAACAAGACGGTCTAATTGGTTTTAGTATTGCAGAAATCCTCTGCAATGATCCTAAGGGTAATAAAATGGTCCAGAGTTGAATGATATCTCATAAATCCGTTCTGACCTTTAGCTCTTTTACCATGACTTTCTAGCCAAAGGATAATCTTTTTTTCCAAAATAGTTCCATATAGCTTGGCTAAAATTGGGCTAATCATAATGGTCCTCTAAATAGGGGGAATGTTTCTATCCCCATTTTAAAAAATAGGTACAATGAGGCTTTGTGTCCATGGTTTAGGAAAGCCTTACTTGACTAGTAAATTGAAGAGCTTGTGTATGTGAGGGATGAGGATAGGCCCTCCAATTTTAAAAATTTCATCTTGGTAGCCTTCAATGTCCTTATCTTTTCCATTTGCAAGATGCTTAACCCTGAACTCTATGCCATCCAAAGGAAAAAAATCATCCTCTGTAGGAACAATACGAATGGTGTCCATGGCATTAGGGAACTCATAAAGACTTTTAATATAGGAATTCCAATCTCTTAAGGGAGTCATATTATTTTCTTTAGTATTGCAAATTAGAATTTTCCTCTAGAACTTCTTAGGATCAAACTTAGATAGGTGTAAGAGTCGCTCTTTCCTTTCATATACATTGTACATTTTTTCCCTTTTAATTAGGGACTTGTACATATTAATCTTATCGAGTTTGAAGGACTCATTAGAAACATCCGTAATGGATTTCATAGCAATTGTACATTCTTTATCATACCAAGGGTTGGTTGTTCTATTCTTCTTTTTGCAAGACACCTCGAAAGAGAACTTGTTAATAGAGGTGGAAATGGTAGTTGTAAAATTATGGTAGAGGTATTCATTGTTGTCCGTATAAGTTAGGAGATGTAATTCACTATTTAAATCCTTTAAGAAAAGATCAACTTTACTTTTGTCAAAAAATAGTTGCCTTTGATTATTAGAATTTTCTTCAATGTCTCTCATGTGCATGGAAAAGTTTAGAGTTAGGATTAAAGGTCTACGATTAGAGTCAGGTTCATGGTCATTTAAAGGTCAAAAGTTATTATTTGGTTTGAAATGGGGATATCAGATATCACATAATACAATTTATCTGGTTGGAGTTTGGCCGCTTCATTACTCCATTGCAAATTATAAGTTATTGAGAACTACAAAGCTTGACTAGCTCAGTACCAAACAAATTCTCAGTTAGGTCTTCAGAGCTTCTTTTGTAGCTATTAGCTAAAACAAGGTTCTCCTCTAGCCATAAAGGATTATGGTTGGAATCATTGCTTAAAATAATATCTTGTTTAGTTGCAGTTCTAGCATTAAAGTCTCCTAATAGTAGGATATTACCTTCATTTCTCAAACTGTAAATATCTTGATCTAAAGTATTATAGAGACAATTTCTATATAGATTGTTTTTCTTATAAAAAGTATAACTAATAGGTGAAAAATAGCAAATTTCTATATATATATTCTTAGCATTGATGTGTGGAATTTCTATCCAAATGTACTGATTAAGAGGGTTGATCTTATGAATTTGAATGTGAGGAGAAATGCTCTTTCTACTATAACAAGTCATGCCTCCTATCCCTCTACGGGAGTATTTTTTGTTCCATGCCAACCACAAGACAAATCCTTTTCTGTTAGGGACCTTAGACTCTTTATGCTCCCATGTTTCAACTAGGCAAATAATATCAATATCACTCAGGATCCAACTTAACATAGGACCTTTGCGCCAGTAAAAGCCATGACAGTTCCAAAAAAGGATCCCGAGTGTTCTAATATCCTATTTATTATTATCCTTGTGGTCTCTATCCCTAACAATAGCTTTTTGATTTATAATTATTGCCCATTTTCCTTCTTTACTGACTTCTTTTACCTTTTGAACCTCCTTCCTTAATTAATGAGGTCTTCATTTATAAATATTCTTGACCCTTTTAAGCTCGAAGATTTACCGAGTATTCTATATTTATGGTCAGTAAAAATTACTTTGAGATGGATCAACCTATCTTTATGTTAAATTATTTTTCCTAACCTCTTTGCTTCTATGAGGCAAGTTGTTTCAATTTGTGATTTTTTTCATTTCTTCTTTTACTATTGCTAGCGTATCCTCCTCTTGTTGTTCTTTTATACAAAAAATTATGAGGTTCAAGGATATTTTATTATGCTCATGATTTGATTCGATTAACTTATTCATTTCATATTTTCTCGGTTTGATATCCAATTTGTTTTCCAGACTACTTAGAGCCAAATTGTGGGTTAATTTTTCTTCTAGCTCTTTAATCCTATCTCTCAAGTTGCAGTTTTCTTCTACCTCTGCTTCTTAAGTTGGTTGTTTTTGTTTTTCCATTTCTTTTATTCTAGCCTCCATTGTCTACAATTGACTCTTGAACCCTGATAATCTATCCTCAATCTATGTTTAAATTGTCTCTTCGAAGAGTCTAAATTTTTTATCAAGCATTGCCTCTAATTCTATTTGGAGTTTTACTTACTTTTCTTCACTCCTTTTTTCTAGTGATTCTAACTCAATTTGGAGTTTTGCATCTCTTTCTTCTCTCATTTTTTCTAATTGATTCTATACTTTCGTAAATACTCTCTAGGGTGACTTTGGAGGGCCTCCCCTTGACAGGATGAGGTTTTGGAAGTGGTGGAGTGCTCATATTGAAAGGAAGAGAAAATAAGTAACAACTGACTCACCTGATTTATGAACATGCGCCTAGGTTCTCAGCAAGTGGAAGAAGCCAGAACTGCAGAGCCACAATGTATCACCGTAGAGTTAAAAAAAAAGTACAGATTCACGTCACTGTGGAGTTCAAAGGCCACAGAGTTTGCAAAACCATAGAGTTCAAAACGGTAGAGTTATTCCACACAAAACCACAGAGTTGTTCACATCACTGAGAGTTCAAAACCATAGATATTATTCCACGCAAACCACATAGTGTTTCACATCACTAAGAGTTCAAAACCACAAAGATTATTCCCATAAATGAAGTTCAAAATTGTAGAGATTAATCCCATCACCGAGAGTTCAAAATCAAAGATATTATCAACTTAATAAACACCTATAAGTTATTCAAAACTTTAGAGATTATTCTTGTCAAAAAGTTCAAAACCGCAGAGATTATTCATGTCACCAAGAGTTCAAAATCGCAGATATTATTCCTGTCAACGAGAGTTCAAAACCATAGATAAGTATTATGGTTCGCATCACCAAGAGTAATCACATAGATTATTCCCATCAAAAAAGTTTGAAACCACAGAGAAGTATTAATCTTGTTCAAAACAATAGAGATATAATCCTGTTTAAAACCACAAAGAAGTATTATTCATGTTCAGAAGTATTATCACCGAGAGTAACCGTAGAGAAATATTGTCAACAAAAGTATTATTCCTATAACAAAAATTCAAAACCACAAAAAAATATCATTTCAAACCATTATATTTTTGTTTCATTTTTTTTTTCCTAAACTTTTGTTACACTTTTTATTTTTAAAATTTAAAATTTGTCATTTAAAATTACTCATATTGAAATGGTGTTTTATAGAAGAGTCTTTATGGACAATTAAATTTAAATTCAAATAATTATTTTACCTTGATGTCTTTGTTTCATTTTTCATTTTTAAAATTTTTCGATTAATGAGGTAAGGTTTTTTTAAAAAACAAAATATTTAATTTTTTAAAGCTTTTTATTAGAGAATAAAATATATGCATTTTTCAAAGCTTTTTATTAAAGTTAGGGTTCACGTGGGATATAAAATTTAGTCATACTTTTTAAAAATTTAATAGCAAATAACTTTAATTTTTTTTTTAAAGAAAAATATTTTTCAAAATTAAATATTTTCAAAATTGATCCAAATGGATCCTAGTAGAATCAAATGTTTGTATACAATTGCAAATCAATAATGAATGAATATTAATAAATAAAAGAAAAGACAATGCAAGTTTTAAAGATTAAAAGCATGAAATGGAAAGATAATTAATTGTAAAAGAAAAGGGAAATAGGAAAGAAAAGAGAGAGGAATGAGAAATGAAATGTGGGCCTATTGGTCTTCTCATTGCCCACTAGCTTTTCTATATATTCTTGTGATTTAATTCTCAAAGGGTCTTTTTGGTTAGGAGAGGAGAATGTAAAGAAGGAGGAGTTGTGTAAGTTATCCAATGGCCATAGAGCCATGAGCTGCATTATAACCAAAATAATTGAGCAACCATTCGAAATTGGTTTTACAATTTGGGTTTTCGAGTTAAATTTTGTGTCCATTATGTGATTGATTTTATGTGTAGTGAGAATTTGTCATAATTGTTTACTTTGCTACTACTATTTATTTTTAATGGTTGTTTTGAGAGTGTTAATGGTTATTGGATGGTATTACTACCCTAGTTTTGTTAAGTGGATGGATATGATTATTGTTGTTATGTTACTCCACTCCATAATTTCATTCTCCATTAGAAATTCAAGAGAACCAAAATCTCTGTTGTGTCCACTGTTTGATTTGCAAGAGGTTCAATATCTAAGGCTTCCATTAATTGACTATTGGGTAAAGTCATGAATGTGGGTGTCTATTTTCCTCGTTTTTTGAGAAAATAAAATATATTTTCATAAGTTTTTAAACTTACGATAAACAAAAGTATTTTTTTTAATTTAGAATTTCACTTTACAATAAAAACAAAACTTGTCATGAATTTTGTTAGTTTTCTATTGACTATTTTTTGAATTTTTTTTATTGAAATTTGATATGTCAATTTAGAGATTGTTTGACAATATGTTCCTTAAAAATAAAGGGACTAATAATGAGTTATGTTTTTATACATGAAAGTACTCATTATTAAACTTTTGTTTATGAAAAATGAAATATGTTCCAACAATCCAAACAGACTCTATTAAAGTATTATTATAGTTTTGAATTTAACGGATGAATATTATAATTACTACAATTTTTTGAATTTGACCAATCTGAAAAAAATTGCATATTTTAAACACATTTAGTGAGACTCCATATATGGGCCTTAATTTTGATTCAAAAGTAAATTCTAAAAATACCCTTTTGAAGAGGGCAATGAAAGGTTCTGTAATATAAATTTTCCATAATTTTCGACTGTGTATTATTGCATATATTGATTTTTCATTTTACTGAATCATTATGTCTTCTAAAAATAATACATAGATATATTTTTATAAAATTAATTAAAATTACCAAAAAAACAATTAAATTGAATAAAAATTGTATCAAATGAAAGTTGATTCAACTCAAAAAATGTTGGTATTAGTTCTAAAATCATACTCATAGTATTTTAAGGAGTCAGATCCTTCCAAAGTTGGACTAAGCTAAATAGAAGTGATCGTTTTATGAAAAGTACCATAGGTGCAGGTTTTCGATCAAACTAATAGTTCGACCGAAAGTTATATTTAAAGGAAAAACTAAATTTTAGCTGAAAACATATTTTTGGCCGAAAAGATTAAAATCAAACATATGTCGGCTGGAAAAAATGGGGGGACACAAAGATTTGACTCGGAAAGATATAAATTCTTTTGACCAAAATGATTTTAACACATTTGTGCAACAAACTCACTCTGCATTTTTTCTTTTTTGGGGCAACATTTTCGCTATTTTCACTTTATTAGGGCAACATTTTTGTTATTTTTCACTTATTGAGGCAACAATTTCTAAATTGAAGATTTTGTTCAAATTGTTTCTTGAAAGTGGAGGTTTTCATAAGCAATTTATTCCTTATTGCAGTTTAGTAGTTGAGTTTCTAATTCAGTTTTTTAAGCCTTGTGATTGTTGAATCCTTATAGCTATTGAAGCCATGAATATATATTGCATCCACACTCCTAGAAAGGTTGCACACAGGTTTGTGCACCCCTAAGGGGTCATACATAGTCCATGGGTATTCCTTGAACCCACACGTAGGTTGTATGCATCATGACATTGTGATGTCTTGTATTCCTTGGGGCCATATGAATGTATGCATGCCTAGGGTGCATCTATTTCATCCTTGAGGATGCTGGATTGGTGGTTGGTGTGTGAGATGATTGGTGGGTTGTATATTTGGATGAGAGTTGAGATTATTTAATTAAATCATAGCCTATTATAATCTCCCTCCTTCCCATTGGCATTAACATCTTCTATTTCAATTTTGAGTGGGTAAGTGTTGGAACAATGCATTGGGAATTATGATTTTGTCTTACTCCTTTCCCTCATGAATCAAACTCAACATATGTATTTAATTAACACATCTCCCTCACATGTTAAGTGGAACATCCCTCTCAGCTCCTTAAGGAGTGGCCATTTCATGAATGGTTTTAATTAATTGTCATTTTATATATATGCTAGTTAAGAGTCACTACATGTGTGTCTTAATTAAAGGTACCCAAATTGAATTGGATTTTAGTATAACCACATGATAGCATGACTTGGGACTTGTCCTTTTAATGAGTAAGATTAAAAATTCAAAGATTGCAAGTAAACCTAATTCAATATTAAAATTGGCAAGCACCCAACTCTGCATTGGATAGTATTTCCCTCATAGGAGTAGTGTCATTCCAATAAGAGGAGGGTAACCATAATTTTTCTTCCAGTTGAATTGTGAGAAGATTGGTATTGGGATCAATAACCATCTATAATAGCTTCTTCTTGTATTAACATTGTCCTAGAAACAAATCACTAAATCAGAATTGAACACAAACACCAAACCATGCTGTCTCAACCTTGAGCATCATGAGAGATCTAGTTCAATTAGATATCGACATGTAAAGGAGTTGCACAAGAGATAGAGTTTTGAATGATAGTATTTGTAGAGTCTTGGTTTTTATTGGCATGTCAATTGGTTTCTTGTGTGCAATTTGCACTGGAGAGTAGGCCATATCCCCAATCTTAAATAGTGTTGCAAAGTAGTTGCACTCAGAGTTGAACTGAGAATAGAGGCCTTGTATCCATTATGAAGATAGAAATATCCATCCAAGACTCAGAAAAAATACCACATTTAATTATGTAAAGTATCTATGTTGGTGAAGTGAGTGAGCTATAAGTTTTTTGTTTATGGATCATAACATTTTAGAGCCCTTGAATCCTTGACCATGATTCTGATACCAGAGCTTTTAAGAGAACATGGAGCTAGCATGGGTAAAACAAAAATAGAAAGGTTGGAAGAATTGTAGGCCATCATTGTTCAACTTCAAGAAGAGAACAAGAACTTGAAGGAGAAGGTTTGGATGTATGATGAGGATGGAAGAGATGGAGAAGAACCTTGAGACCTCTACAAGACTGTTGCTATTGCTAAAGGACCCCTTTGTTGAATGTCAAGACTCCCTCATCATTGTTTTGGAATATTGGTACAAACACAGATTTCATCTTGTGTAATTGGGAGAGAAGGTCATTTAGATGGTTAACTGGTCATAGGAGAGGCTCACTCAAATGATGGCTTGGCTACAACAAGAGTCAATGGAGAAAGAGAAGGGATTGGAAAAGCTACAAGTAGTTGTCCTAGAGACTAAGGAAGCAAAGTTACCTTCCATTTCCACCGTCGAGGAAAACACCATGACTGAGGAAACTCCGGTAAGCTCACCTTCCTTAGACAATTTTCAAGAGAATTTTGGTGAATATGAAAATCATACCAGAGTCATTGGTTCAAAATTATTAAGACAAATGGGATATAATGGAAAATGGCTAGGAAAGACAAATACAATTGGTCTATCTTACCTTAATAAGGTAAGAGATTACTTGCAACACTTTAGAATTTAGTTTATGTGCTTAAAAAACATTATTTGTTGAGTTAAAATATTAAAAGGTTGGTAATATTTTGAAATTGAGATCTAATTTGGGTATAGGCTGGACAATCTAAGAAAAGTGTTTTTCATCTTCAACCCTCTTAGTGTCACAAATGTGACACACTCTTTCGTCCAAGGGTGTTTTAGGGAATGACCCACGCCCTGTTTCACTATGGAGCTCATGAGAATTTGTTCTTATTTTAACAAAAAAATTTTTTACACTTGTCAAAACAAAGAGATTATTTTAATCTTCTAGATTATGGTTGCTTACTTCCTTATAATACATTAATTTTCTTTTTCCCTCTAACTCTTTATCACTCCACATTTTCTCCTTAAATTTTGATTTAATAATATTTTTAGTAGTATCCTTATTCTACAAAATGGTCTCTTCCATGCTTCCCCAATGGCTTAGCCAAGACTGCGCATCTTTATGCCATCCCCGCTTGAGTTGAAGGTGGTTATGGCAGGAGTTTGAAGCAATTTTAGGAAGCTTATTTCCGTCCATGTTGTTTAACTTGTTCTTATACATTAGTTATCTAGTCATAGTCATGCTCTCAATAGGGGAAAGGATTGCATCTAAGAGGAGGATATGATAGGGCGTATTTCCTGTAATTTTGAGATTATAGGTTATAAAATTCTTTTGGATTTTATCTATCTTTCTCCATGATTCTCGAGAGATACTACATCCCCAAACTTCACATCCATATAGAATAACAAGAGTAACAAGAGTCTCAAAGAGGAGTTTTTTCTTATCTCATATCCAAAGATTGACTAATTTACAATTGTTTTCAAACCCATAATAAGTTTTTCATTCTCCATTTATCTTTTTCTCAATGCTATGATTCTAGTTGAGGTTGTGGTGAAAATTGATTCAAAGATATTTGTATGAAGTCACTTCCTCCAAGTTGTTGTCATATACAAAAGTATCATATGTGATCTTATTGGATTTAATGATCATGACTTTTGTTTGGTCAGTATTAACTTTCAATACCCATATTGGAGAAAAAATCCTTGGGGATTCTTAGTTGCTCTCCAAGATTGTGAGGATTCCTCGCCATAAGAACGATATCATCGGCATAAAGATAAATATTGATGACTATACCAGCGAGAGTTGGCCCGACACAACCTAATTCTTCCAAACATTCTTCTAACTTGTCATTGTAAATGCCAAAAAGGGTGGAGGATAAGGGACAACCTTACTTGACTCCAATATTGCAGTTAATTTTTTTCGACCAACCCTCATTGTTATTAAACTTGACAATAACGTTCTCATACAACCTTATAGTAGCAACCCTCAACTCGAAAGGAAATTTTATCTCTTCCAAACTATCCCAAAGGTATTTCCTGGGAATTGTGTCAAAAGATTTTATAAAGTCAACAAAACAACACAAAATATTGGTTTTAGTATTGCAGAACTCCTCTGCAATGATCCTAAGGGTAACAAGATGGTATGGTTGGTTTTAGTATTGTGGAACTCCTATGCAATAATCCTAATGGTAACAAGATGGTGCAGAGTTGAATGATATCTCCTAAATCCAACCTCACCTTTATCTCTTTTACCATGACTTTCTAGCCAAAGGCTATTTTTTTTTCCAAATTAGTTCCATATATCTTAGCTAAAATCGAGCTAATCATAGTGGTCCTATAATTAGAGGGAATGTTTCTATCTCCGTTTTTAAAAATGGTACAATGAGGCTTTGTGTACAGGGTTTAGGAAAACCTTGCTTGACTGTTAAATTAAAGAGCTTGTGTATGTGAGGGATGAGGATAGACCCTCCAATTTTAAAAATTTCAGCATGGTAGTCTTCAATGTTCTTAGCTTTTCCATTTGCAAACCACTTAACCCTGAACTCTATGTCATCAAAATAAAAAACCCCATCCTCTATAGAAACAATAGGAATGGTGTCCATGGCATTAGGAAACTCATAAATACTTTTAAGATAGGAATTACAGTTCCTTTAGGGAATCATATTATAATATTTGGTATTGAAAATTAGAATTTGCCTCCAGAACTTCTTAGGATCAAGCTTAGATAAGTGTAAAATTCGCTCTTGCCTTATATATATAGTACCTTTTTTTTTCCTTTTAATTAGGGATTTGTACATATTGATCTTATCGAGTTTGAAGGACTCATTAGAAGCATCCCTAATGGATTTCCTAGCAATTATGCATTCTTTATCATAACAAGGTTTGGTTATTCTATTATTCTTTTTACATGACACCTTGAAAGAGAACTTGTTAATAGAGGTGGAAAGGGTAGTCGTAAAATTATGGTAGAGGTCTTCAATGAACATTTTCCTTATAAGTTAGGAGATGTAATACACTATTTAAATCCTTTAAGAAAAGATCAACTTTACTTTTGTCAAAAAGCAGTTTCCTTTGATTATTATAATTTCTTCAATGTCGCTCATGTGCATGGCAAAGTTTAGAGTTAGGGTTAAAGGTCTATGATCAGAGTCACATTCAAGGTCATTTAAAAGGTCAAAAATTACTATTTGGTTGGAAATGAGGATATCATATATCACATCATCCACACTACTACCTAGACCATGAATACAAGTCATCTGGTTGGAGTTTGGCTACTTCATTACTCCATTTTAAATTATAAGGTCTTGATAACTACAAAGCTTGATTAGCTCAGTACCAAACAAATTGTTAGTTAGGTCTTTAGAGCTTCTTTTGTAGCTATTAGCTAAAACAAGGTCCTCCTCTAGCCGTAAAGGATTATGGTTGGAACCATTGCTTAAAATAATGGCTTGGTTAGTTGCAATTCTAGCATTAAAGTCTCATAGAAAGTGGATATTACCTTCATTTCTCAAACTGTAAATATCTTGTTCTAAAGTATTATAGGGACAATTTCTATCTAGATTGTTTTTCTTATAAAAAGTAGAATTAATAGGTGCAAAATATAAAATTGCTATATATATCTTCTTAGCATTGATGTCTGAAATTTGTATCCAAATGTAATAATTGAGAGGGTCAATCTTATGAAGTTGAATGTGAGGAGAAATGTTCTTTCTAATATAACATGCTATGCCTCCTATCCCTCTATGGGAGGATTTTTTGTTCCATGTCGACCACACGAAAAATCCTTCTATGTTAGGGAGCATAGACTCTTCATGCTCCCATGTTTCAACTAGACAAATAATATTAATATCACTCGAGATCCAACTTAACATAGGACCTTTTCTCTAGGTAAAGCCACGACAATTCCAAAAAAAGGATCCTAAGCATCCTAATATCGTATCTATTATTATCCTTCTTGTCTCTATCCCTAACAATAGCTTTTCAATTTCTAATTATTACCCATTTTATTTATTTCCTAGCTTCGTTTACCTTTTGAACTTTCTTCCTTAATTTAGTTTGGTCTTCGGGAATGAGGTCTTCATTTATAAATATTACTGACCCTTTTAAGCTCAGATATTTACTGAGTATTCTATATTTATGGTCAATACAACTTACTTTGACACAGATCAACCTATCTTTATGTTCAATTAATTTTCCTAGCCTCTTTGCTTCTATGAGGTAAGTTGTTTCAATTTGTGATTTTTCTTTTAGTTATTCTTTTACTGTTGCTAGAATATATTCCTCTTGTTGTTCTTTTATACCAAAAATTATGAGGTTCAAGTCTCTTTTATTACGCTCATGATCCAATTTGATTAACTTATTCATTTCCTCTTTGATAGTTTTGATATCCAATTTGTTTTCCAGACTACTTAGGGCCAAATTGTGGGTTAGTTTTTCTTCTAGCTCTTTAATCCTATCTCTCAAGTTGTGATTTCTTCAACCTCTCCTTCTTAAGTTGGTTGTTTTTTGTTTTTCCATTTCTTGTATTCTAGCCTCCGTTGTCTGCAATTGACTCTTGAACCCTAATAATATATCCTCTATTTGTGTTTGAATCGTCTCTTCGAAGAGTCCAATTTTTTTATCAAGAATTACCTCTATGAACCAAGCGGAAATCGATGGCCACCCACCTATTCCACTGGCTCAAAACAGGGGTTTCCACCTTGGTAGTTTTTCTACATTTTTTCGGGTCCTGAACTTCCGAGGATGTTTTGAGGCCCTAAACGATGTTTTTTGGGCACGACAATGCCCAAAATAAAATTGAAGGCATTGTTCAGGCTGAATGGAATATGTACTCCTCAGATAGACCTTTCAAACGAGTTAGATGTCGTGTTCCCCAAATGGAGATCGTATGCAAAAGTTACGCTCTTGGGAAGTTGACGTACCAACTACCCCCATTGGGACCCACAAACCTTTTGGCGTTTCATCTTCCAGGGTTAGGGTTTTGGATTTTATTTATGTTAAAATGGCCTCTAGAGCATCATTGTAACCATCATCATATTCTTGTGAATAAGCATAGCCATCACATCTATTCTCAGAGATAAGTTACCACCATTCTAGCGAGTCATTCACTCTGTAATTTTACAGTTTCTATACATTCTCTCATTAATAAAAATTGTGCATTACTGTATCTCTATGTTTATTGCAATGTTTATGTGTATCTCATAATATCTCTGTATAGTTCATTGTTATATCTCTTCCTTCATTTCGTTCTCAAAATAATCTGGATCAGTGGTATCAAAGCAGACTACTCCTTTTCGTTTCTTATGCATGTCCCCGACGAGGTCAGGGTATAGAGAGTTGGATCTCGAGCTAGTTTCCCTTGAGGATAACTGCTCTTGCCATCCAAAGTGGCCTCCCATGGCTGAAGAGAAGAGAGACGGGGGAGCAAAATATCCCATCAAGATGTTGCTAGTGGAATCCCTAACACAACACAGAAACACGATGTTGGAGAATTTTTCCCAAATCCTTCAACGATTGCCGACAATAACATGCGCGTCTTCATCAAGCAGACACTTTGGAGATGCTACTCCATTCAAGGTACAAGTTAATTTTGATATTCCCGTATTTGAAGATCAGATCGATGCAGATGCTTTGGAAAAATGGTTAAATTTTCTTGAAGGTTATTTCTCTATTCACAATTTTTTCGACAGAGAAAAGATCACCTTTGCACTCCTTAAGGCTCTCCCCCATGTCAAACATTGGTGGGAAAATTATTGGGAGAAAAATTCCACAGAGGAGTCTGGAATATTTGGGGTCGAGCCGACTTGGGATATTTTTTATGGATGTAGTCAAGGAGAAATATTACCCTGTGGGAAACTATGATGACCAGTACATGATATGGACCACGCTGCATCAAAAGTGGGACCAAACAATGTCGGAGTTCACAAATACCTTCCATACCTTGTGCACCAAGCTGGGTATCAAAGACTCTGAGCAACATCTGGTTTTTCAATACCGTGGGGCTCTACACAGGTACATCCAAATCAATATGGAGTTTTTTCACATCTCATCACTGGGAGACGCTTACAGACATGCTATCAAAATCGAGCAGAAATTTAAGCAGTAGAACGAGCAAGAATCCGGGTCTACAAATCTACAACAACCAAAGCATGGTAAAGGCATCCCTAACTCACAGAATAGCCAACCTCAAGACAACCAGTCCAAGATGTAGGAAAAGAAGAGCAATGGGAAGATGAATAAGGACACTGGGAAGTGGTGTGACTTCCACAAAAGACCTAGGCACAACACCGATGAATGTCACTTGAAACAGTCATTGGTGGCCGAGCTCAAAGAAACAGAGTCGAGCCCCGACTCAAAATATGATTCAAACAATAATAAAAGGAGATAGATAATTGATGCAGAACCCACTGCTATTGTTGCGATCACAACAATCCAACCAGAAGAAGCAGAGTATCCCGAGGAGGGGGAGCGCCTTTTCCATTCACAAATGTGGGTGAAGGGTACCCCACTGCATTTTATTTTTGATAGTGGAATACATAAGAAAATCATCTCAACAGAGGTCGGAAAGCAGTTGGATTTGCCAACAACACCACACCCACAACCATACAACATCAGATGGCTCCGCTAGGGATGAGATCTTTGTGTCAGCCAACAATGTCGCATGTCATATGACATCAAGCCCTTCAAGGATGAGGTACTGTGTGATTTGCCCCACTAGAATTATGTGATGTTATGTTAGGCTATCCATATATTTGGAGGCATCATGCTATGTATGCATCTCAACCCCGTAGCATCATTTTTATGTTGGGGGGTCATCCCTATAGGATACTAGAGCTAGTTCTGACTATTGTACCGAAAAAATAGTGCCGCAAAGTAATCTATCATACCACCAAGTTTAGCCTCTTCACAACCTGGTCAGAAGAGAAGGACAATGAAACCACTGCAACCTCAACCCAAGACCCTTCTATCCAGTAGAAGAAGATCAACAATATTGTATAAGAGTACCAAGATATTCCTACTGCACCTACGAGGGTTCCTCCACACTACCCAGTCAAACCAAGTTATGATAAATCCCTTCATGTTCTTCATGTTGCATCTTCACCGACAAAGTCCTCCCACACTCCAGCAGATCATACAGAGAGATTGGTTAAACAGATCCAACACCTCTAACAATAGGTTCATAACAACCTTCAACAAGCTAACTAGGACAACTTCTTCAGTGAGGCGAACAACTCACCAAGGTTCAAATTCAACAAAATCTTCCTCGGGGAGTTGAAGAAATGGAGACCATTGCTTCCTAAGGGGTGAGGATTTATCCAGGTAGAAATTGGTGGCCACCCATCTATTCCACTGTCTCAAAACAGGGGTTTTCACCTTGGCATTTTTTCGACGTTTTTTCAGGTCCCAAACTTCTGGGATCATTTTGAAGCCCTAAACAACATTTTTTGGGTACGACAACGCCCATACATTATTTCATGGCATCATCTGGAATGAATGGAATATGTACTCCTCATATAGAAATTTCAAATGAGCTATCGTGGGCCCCAAAATAAGATCGTATGCAAAAGTTATGCCCTTGGGAAGTTGACGTACCAACTACCCCCATTGGGGCCCGCAAACTTTGTGGTGTTTCATCTTCCTCGGTTAGGGTTTTGTATTTTATTTATGTTAAAAAGGCCTCTAGAGCCTCATTGTAACCATCATCATCTTCTTGCAAATGAGCATAGCCATCACATCTCTTCTCAGAGATAAGCTTCCACCATTCTAGAGAGTCATTCACTCTGTAATTTTATAGTTTTTGTACATTCTCTCATTAATAAAAAATGTGCATTACTGTATCTCTGTGTTTATTGCAATATTTTTGTGTATCTGTAATATCTATGTATATTTCATTGTTATATCTATGGATTCATTTCGTTCTCAAAATAATCCGGATCACTCTAACTCTATTTGGAGTTTTACTTCCTTTTCTTCCCTCCTTTTTTCTAATGATTCTAACTCTATTTGGAGTTTTGCATCTCTTTCTTCTCTCTTTTTTTCTAATGATTCTATATATTCGTAAAGACTCTCTAGGGTGACTTTGGAGGGCCTCCCCTTGATAGGATGAGGTTTTTGAAGTGGTGGAGTGCTGATATTGAAAAGAAGAGAAAATAAGTAACAATTGACTCACCTGATTTATGAACATGCACCTAGGTGCTTAGTAGGTGGAAGAAGCCAGAACTGTAGAGACACAATGTATCACCGCAGAGTTCATAAGAAAGTATAGATTTCCGTCACTACAGAGTTCAAAGGCTGTAGAGTTTGCAAAACCACAAAGTTCAAAGACTGCAGAGTTCAAATACCACATAGTTCAAAACCGTAGAGTTATTCCACATAAAAATATAGAGTTTTTCACATCACCGAGAGTTCAAATCCTTAGAGATTATTCCATGAAAACCACAGAGTGGTTCACATCACTAAGAGTTCAAAACCACAGATATAATTCTCATCAAAAAAGTTCAAAACTGCAGAGATTAATCTCATCACCGAGAGTTCAAAACCGTAGAGATTATCAACTTAATAAATACCTAAAGATTATTCAAAACCGCAGAGATTATTCTCGTCAAAAATTTCAAAACCGTAGAGATTATTCTTGTCACCAAGAGTTCAAAACCACAGAGATTATTCCCATCACCAAGAGTTCAATACCGTAGAGAAGTATTATGGTTTGCATCATCGAGAGTAATCGCAGAGATTATTCCCATCAAAAAAATTTGAAACCGCAGAGAAGTATTATCACTAAGACTAACTGCAGAGATTATTCCCATAAAAAAAGTTCAAAACTGTAGAAAAGTGTCATTTCGAATCATTATATGTTTGTTTCAATTTTTATTTTCTAAACTTTTGTTTTACTTTTTATTTTTTTAATTTCTTAATTAAAATTACTCATATTGACATGTTACTTATAGGAGAGTATTTATTAACAATTAACTTTAAAGTAAAATAATCATTTTGAATCATTATTAAAATAATGGTTTACCATAATATCTTTATTTCATTTTTCATTTAAAAAAAAATTGTTTTATTTTTTTTTAAATTTTTTTATTAATGAGGTAAGGGTTTTATAAAAAATTAAATATTCAATTTTTTAAAGTTTTTAATTAGGGAATAAAATATTTAATTTTTTAAAGCTTTTTATTAGAGATTTAGGGTTCACATGGGATATAAAATTTAGTCATCCTTCTTTAAAAATTTAATAGCAAATAACTCTAATGTTTTTTTTTTCTTCAAAATTGATCCAAACAGATCCTATGTTTATATACAATTTCAAATCAACAATGAATCAAGATTTTTAATAATAATTAAAAAGAAAATGAAAGTTTTAAAGAATAAATGCAAAAGGGAAATAGGAAAGTAAAGAGAAGAATGAGAAATGAAATGTGAGCTTATTGGTCTTCCATTATCCACTAGATCTCCTATATATCTTCTTATGATTTAACTCTCAAAGGGTTTTTTTGGTTAGGAGAGGAAAATGTAAATAAGTAGGAGTTATGTAAGTTATCCAATGACTATAGAGCCATGCGCTGCATTATAACCAGAATAATTGAGCAACCATTTGAAGTTGGTTTTCCCATTCGAAGTTTGTTTTTGTGTCCACTATGTGATTGATTTTATGTGTAGTGAAAATCTGTCATAAGTGTTTACTCTACTGCTCCTATTTATTTTTAATGATTGTTCTGAGAGTGTTAATGGTTATTGTATGGTATTACTACCCTAGTTTTGTTAAGTGGATGGATATGTTTATTGTTGCTATGTTACTCCATTCCATAATTTAATTCTCCATTAGAAATTGAAGAGACCAAAAAGCTCTATTGTGTCCACTGTTTGATTTGCAAGAGGTTCAAGATCTAAGGCTTCCATTAATTGACTAAATTTGGGTAAAATCATGAATGTGGGTGTCTATTTTCCTTGTGTTAGCACTAGAAGTCACCTTCAGATTGAATTGAAGGTAAACCCAGTACCCATCAGTTTATATGTCACATGTAATTGAGTTTTGAGTTGTCAAATGGAGAAAACTCAATAATAATAACGTTCTAACTCAGAAATCTGGACTAGCATGCACCAACCATTGAGGTCTTGAATCAACTTCAGTTAGTAAGTTGGAGTAAGGGTGAGTAGGAGGAATATTTAGTGAGAAAGGTGTAGAGGTCCTCTATGAACATCATATTTTCCAGCAGCCTAAGGAGGAAAAACTTAAACACAAGGTCCTCTTGGATTCAAATTTCAAGGAAGCTGATGGAAATAATAACAATACTATAATCAAACATTTATCATAATACAGTTACAACAATCCATGTGAATCAATCAAACATGAACTCTCTCAGTATCAAAGGCAAATAAGATGGAGTAAGAAAGATGACTTAGATTAACCAAGATGTCTCAAAAATAAATACAAAACCAGAGAACCAGTTGTTCTCAATCAAAATATTACAATAGCAAGGTGCCTAGCTTAACCATTCGACCATAACAAAATATCAAAACCGAGTATATATACTCAAAACTGCTGCAACTACCATGAGCGTGATCGGACCCCTGCATTCAAAGTTTCCAGTCGACGCCCACTCTGTCAGACTATGTAGGCCTCCTTATGTCAGACGTGCGAGAGGCGCAGTTAGACATTTTACAGGAAAATCTATCCAGGAGGAAGCTTCGGGTGGACAATTTGTCTTTATGACTGATCTCTGCAACGCTTTCCATTTATGGGGTGAGACGAGGTCTCAATTGCCGACCCCATCTTCAAAAACTTCCTTCATTGGGATCAAGACGAGGCCTGACACCCATGAATGTTTCCAGGTGGTGCCCATGACTTATCGTTGGTAATAAATTGGATATAGAAAAATATAGGATGGGCAATATGCTTCTACAATCACTTCTAAGTGATAAACAACAAGATCTAAATTCAATTCCTAACCAACAAGTATAGCTTTTGATTCATGCTCTTGATCTTTTTACAAAACTGAAAGAAAACGAGTTGTTTTCAACATTTGTTTAGATGACTATATTTATATTTTATTGTTCTCAAAGTTCATATTTCAAGCACTTTATATTAATTTTTTTCTCGTTTTTCAAGACTTTGATGAAGGGATTCAAGCGAAAGCTTATGCTTTATTTCTTATTTAGTTGATAACTTAAACATCTCAATATTTTTGTGAAGAGTCATACTAGATGGATGCATATGTGATTTGATTTCTAAAGAGTGCTTGCAAGTTTAAGGTATTTTATGTTGATGCTAAAGTAGTTAAGAATAGCTTTATGTTTTAACCGTTGTTGTATGAATGTTATACCTAACATATGTTAACTTTTTATATTAATATGAATTATATATTTTATTTTTTATTTTTAAGACAAAGGAAAATAATATTTTCACATCATATTATATATATATTTAAAAAAAATCCACCTTAATTTTTTTTTTTTTTTTTTTTTTATTTATATGAAAAAGTGAAACTAATATATATATTATTTTTAATTTTTTTTTAACATGATTATGATTATGATTTATATATAATATAATAAAGTAATGAATTCTCTATGAGTTCGAATTTTAAGAGGCATGGGGAATTCAACATAATAATTATAATTTCGCGACAACACTAACCATGGAATATGTCAATGCCATCTAGCATTAGTTCATTGGTGGCCCCTGTAATCTCATTTATGTGATAGATTTTCCATATTGTTGCATGATCCATTTTTTCTATAGAAAGTGTTAAGAAATATCATAAATTTTTATGGTTAATTCAATTCTTACATCCATAATGAATGCATCCACTGCTAAAAACCTCTATAGAAAATGTTAAGAAATATCATAAATTTTTATGGTTAATTCAATTTTTACATCCATAATGAATGCATCCAATGCTAAAAACCTTGACATAAATATCTTAAGGGTGTTTCATTTAAAATAGACTCCTTATCTTAGTTATGTGTTAAAAAATATTTTTTCTACAAATGAAGAGCTTGAAGCCTAGATTTGTAGCGAGACGATGAAACCTTACAATGCTTTACAAAAATTTTAGAAAATTAAATAAATTTTTTCTACTAGATGGTTGATATTTTAAAACAAATGTGATAGCTTTTAGTTAAACATGAAACAATTGTTTTACAATACCTTTGGTTGCACCATAATTTCCATATAGTGATTGTTCTCTCCACTTTCCCCATTAACATATTAATAAAGGACAATCAATTGAGTCAAGTCCCCTTTACTTTAGTGTGATATGATATAGTTCAATTATCACATCACTTTTATGTTACAATAATCAACCCACTCCAGTGGATACACATTGGATGTGACAATCAAATTAGATTCCCTCCCCTTCTCCCACTGAAAGATAAGTAAATGACTTTTATCGGATAGGACAAATGATTGTTCCCTCCATTTTCCCCACCAACATATTAATAAAGGACAATCAACTGAGTCAAGCCCCTTTTACTTTAGTGTGATATGATATAGTTCAATTATCACATCACTTTTATGTTGTAATAATCAACCACACTCCAATGGATACACATTGGATAGGACAATCAAATTGGATTCGCCCCCTTATCCCAACGAAATATAAGTAAATGACTTTCATTAGATAGGACAAATGACTCTTCCCTCCACTTTCCCCACCAACATATTAATAAAGGACAATCAAGTGAGTCAAGACCCCTTTACTTTAGTGTAATATGATATAGTTCAATTATCACATCACTTTTATGTTATAATAATCAACCACACTCCAATGGATACACATTGGATAAGACAATCAAATTAGATTATCTCCCCTTCTCCCACTGAAAGATAAGTAAATGACTTTCATCATATAAGATAAATGAATGTTCCGTCCACTTTCCCCACCAACATATTAATAAAGGACAATCAACTGAGTCAAGCCCCTTTTACTTGAGTGTGATTTACTATAATTCATTTATCACATCACTTTTATGTTGTAATAATCAACCACACTCCAATAGATACACATCTAATAGTACACTCAATTTTACTTTAATGAATAGATATACAAATCAATTTTACTTTACTTTATTATTATTAATAAAAGAAAAAAAAACAAAAAAAAACTAACCAGAATCACTCCACTTTCTCATCAAACTAATAAAAGATCCATTTTCTCATCAAACTAATAAAAGAGTTTAGCGTAATTTAAACTTTTCCCGGGGCAGGGCGACCGTGATAGCTTAGTCGGTGCTTGACAACTGCCACACATTACCATGACAATGTGGGTACCAACACATGACCATCTAGTCCAGGTGGGGCTGCTAACTTTTTCGTGGAGGGGCGGCCGTGATAGCTCAGTGAGTGCATGACAACTGTAAGTTCCTTCGTATTTTCCTACGGAGATGGAATTATTTTGGACAGTCGAACGTGACCCCACCGTAAAATTGAATCCTCCGGCTTTTGAAAAGACCGTTCCACTGGAAATCCAAATATTTCGTTCTTCGTTGGGCCATCATCCATTGTTGACCTGTAAGTGGTTCGAGTTTATTATAATTGAATTTTCAATGTATATAGACTTTAGTTAAGAATCTCCCGAGCAACAGAGTTTCGATCGTGCTCCAGTGGGTGATTTCCGTTTTAAACATTCAAAGCATCATATGCAAACACAAATCATTAATTGCTTTTGCTCGACCCTCTCACATACAAACTTGCACTTTTTTCCGGCGTTGGCTAAACGTTATATTTTTTGGGTTTTTTTCGGTAGGAATTGGTTGAAATAGGGCCATGTAAATTGGGACAAAATCTCTATTTTTTGTTATTTAAATTGCCTTTATGAATTCATAAATAGATTCATCTTACTGAAAAACCCCTAGGGCACTCAGATTATACAAACTTAACCACTCAAATCTGTAGATCCAACCATTCATCACCAGATTTCAGACAAAATCAAACAAAAAAAGTTAACCCAAAAACCCCAAAAAATAGAACGTTTAGACTATTCTCTTTTTTTCTACTTTTTCTCAACACTTATCATATTTGAAAAAATGATAATTCATCTTATTGAAAAAATGCAAAATAATTTAGAATTAAATGATAATTACAAATTAAATTAGTTTTAAAATTATATATATAATTAACCATTTTAATTTTAAAAGCGTATCACAAAATCTATTAATTATCTTTTAGTTTTAACTCTAGATAATGAAATGTTTAATTATCATGTAATTAAATTATAAAATCTTAAATAATAAAGTCAACAATAATACAAATTTATTATAGCATTTATATAATTAAAAAAGCTTCCCAAATTTTAAAGTTTCTTTAAAATAATTATTTACAATAACAATTAAGTTATAACAATGTGAATCCTAAAATCAATTAAAAAATTTACAAATTTATTATGATAATTATATAATTAAAAAATTTAATAATTATAATATTTATATTTATTGTGACATCTGTGTGTAGCAGTGGTAACCTGGCACTCATGCAGACAAAGGAGTTAATACCCCTAACCGCCATACTCATATCCAACATGCTCAACATGCCTAGTATTCAAGTCGTAGTGGTGTTAGTGTGTTGGTGTAGTAAGGGAAATTTAATGGATCTCATTGTGAACCAGCTACGAATAACTGGAGCATGTACGATGTAATTGGTTGGTGTCACCTTCATCTTCATGGCACTCCTCTCAGTCACCTCAACGGTTTCTATGAAGGTAATATCTCACAGGAATTTTCTCATTCCGCATTTTCATTTGGCATTATGTTCTCTGTCCAAGCCTCCTCGCTTCATAAACTTTGTTCTTTGTCCAGAGGCTTCCCTCTCCCTACTCGTGTCCATTCTCTATCCATTCCTCACCTGTACCCTTCCCATAGTCTACTTATCACTGGAACAGATTCTTGGTTTGCCTCTCTACCTCCCTCACTGTCATAACTCCACTATGCCGAGAGAGTGAGGCAAGCTCGACACAATCACCCAAACCCCTTGCTACCCTCTAATCCATCAACCAACTTTGTTAGCCCCTCCCACTCCAACCAGAATTGGCTTGGGGATCCCCAACCTCCTCTTGGCAATCTGGAGCCACCTCCTCACCTCTCCGACCCCATGCTCGACTCAGGAGGCTGCGCAATTGAGGAAGAAATTCCTCCAAACGGGCTAGAAACCACCGCAACAATACCAGAGCTCTTCAACAATGTCAGACCCTTTGCTCATCCCACATTGGCGCTAGGCGGTTGTGTGGTCAAGGAAGAAATCCCCCCTAGCTGGTTGAAATACTGGACAACAAGGAACATCCTCGCTACCACAGAGGTAACCCACTGGTTGGCCATGGAAGAGACTCCATCGTTTGAATTTGGTGCAGTAACAACACATGAGGAAATGGTTGTGAGTGCTGAACAGACTTTGCTCAACCCACACCATTTTTCGGATGACCACCTTCAACTAATCTTTGAGATGCAACAGAACATGGAGGACCAACTCCACAATCAGAGCATCATCAACCGCTGCATGGACCTCCTGTTCGACTCCCTATCCGGTGCACCTACCTAGAAGTGATGTCCAACTTGCAGCCAACTGTTTGTCTTCACTTACAACAATGATGGACACCCAGGTTTGCTTCACCTTTAGTTTTTCAAGCATTTTGTTCTACAGGAATCAATTACAGTGAATTTTTGTTTTTGTTAAAACTTTGGTTTCTAGCAATAACCAGTCTATATTTTTTTGCAAGCCACCTGTTTTGGTTTCCATGCATGTGGCATAACAGGTGGCAAACTCTAAACAATGTATTGGCATGATTTTTCTATAAGGTAATACAATCTCTTTTATTTACAAAAAATATATATTTATATTTATTCTATTATATTTAATACTATCTTTAATTAAAATTTAAAACTAAAGATTTGGAAACAATATATTTATATTTCTATATTTTATAATATTATACATTTACGCAGGGTGGGAGGGGGAATTATGAGAAAAATCCCCCCCTCGGGGGGGGCATTATGAGAGAAATTGTAATATAATTTCTCTCATAATACCCCCGTCCTTCCACCCTCTATAGAGGGTGGGAGGGGGGGGGGGGCTGGCTCAGCCTGAGTCGTGGTGTAGCGGGAAGGAAAGTAAAGGAAGCAAAATAGGGTTTTCTGTGACACACACACATATATATATATATATATATATATATATATATATATATATATATATATATATTAGTGGAGTTTCTAGTGAAACTACATGTCCAACCCCATCACAATCATAGATGTTTGTGGCTTCTTCAACCTCCCTTAAGCATGTGATGGGTTTTCTTTATTGGTATAACCATAGTTGTAAGGCCATCTCCTATATTTGAAAGTGGGATACTAGTGCCTGGTCTTAGAGGTTTTTGGGAAAAACTATCTCCATTTAATATAGTTATATGGACGATTGTTTGCCTGAATCCTTCTTGAAGATTTGTTTTTTATATTGTGCTACCTTTCCCAAAGATTGGAAAATCGGTGTGAACGCATTGGTGGACATGTGGATAGCGGAAGGACTGGTCAATAGCAGAGAGACCAGCTATTTAATGGACACAGGACTCAGGTATGTACAGTTATTAGTAGAACGCTGCTTGTTTCAGAGGGTTTATGATGAGTATCTAAAGGTTCACGATGTTGTCCATGACCTGGCAATGTATATTGGCGAGAAGGAAGAGCAATGTTTGTTTAGGACACGTCAAAACCTCCAAAATTTTCCCGCTGAAAAAGAGATTGGCAATTGCAATAGAATAACAATGGCCCATAATAATATTTTATGGGCCATATATATATATATTAGCAATAACAAAAATAATACTATCACTAACTATGATTTATATTATATTATATATTGGCGAAAAGGAAGAGCAATGCTTGTTTAGGACACGTCAAAACCTCCAAAAGTTTCATGCTGAAAAAGAGATTTTGGCAATTGCAAAAGAATAACAATGGCCCATAATAATATTTTATGGGATATATATATATATATATATATATATATATATATATATATATATATATATATATATATAATTAATAACAAAAATAATACTATCACTAACTATGATTTATATTATTTGAAAAGATATAAAATAATTTATAAGTATAGTTACAAATTATTATTTTTAATATATAAAAATATGTTTTTCTTTAAATTAAGTTTTTTTTTAATAAATGTATTATAAAATTTATCACCTATAATGTATTAATTTTCTTTACAGTTCCATTAAATTATAATATTTTAAATAATAAAATTGCAACTTCATGTTAATATAATAATTAAAAATATGTTTTTCTTTAAATTAAGTTTTTTTTAATAAATGTATTATAAAATTTATCACCTATAATGTATTATTTTTCTTTACAGTTTCATTAAATTATAATATTTTAAATAATAAATTTGCAACTTCATGATAATATAATAATTGTTTTTGTCTCGACAATAATGAGCCAAAGAAGTATTTACAGTAAAACCTCCCATCAGATAATCATGCATAACGATAGGAACTCCCAATTCTCTTGCAAATACTGCCCTTTTCATCATTCAAATTCAATAAAAATGGGATCAATCCCCACATTGTGTATTGGTACATACAAACGATAAAATATCTTTGCCTCTCCCTGCTATTATGTATGAACAAAATTGTTTTGAACCCGTTCCATCATTAGCAATGTCCAAGTGAATAGATGTTCACCTTCAAGATGATCCGAGTTTTTTTTAATAAATGTATTATAAAATTTATCACCTATAATGTATTATTTTTCTTTACAGTTTCATTAAATTATAATATTTTAAATAATAATTTTGCAACTTCATGATAATATAATAATTGTTAAATGTTAAAGTTTTATTAATTATTTTTAATAATATTTTTATTTTATTTTTAATAAAAATAAAAAACTAAATATAAATGATTATTTTTAATAGCTACAAAATATAGATTTCTAATTTCAAAATTACTTATATTGAGATGGTGTTGTATAGTAGAATTTTTATTGACTATTAATATTAATTTGAAAGTAGATGATGATGATTAATTTTTATTGAGATCAAATTGGTCTATCAAACCTTAAGAAGATAAGAGATTACTCGCAACACTTTATAATTTTGTTTATGTGCTCAAAAATAATTAAGAGGACCTTTCCAAGATCACCATAGTTTTATTGAGTTAAAAGGTTAGGAAGGTTGGTAGCGTAACAAATATTTTGAAATTGAGATTTAATCTGGGTATTGGTTGGACAATCTAAGAGAAAGTGTTTTTCATTCTCAACGCTCTTAATGTCACAAAGGTGACACTCTTTCGTTCCAAGGTATTTTAGGGAATGACCAACCCCCCGTTTCACTATGGAGCTCATGATAATTTGTTCTTATTTTAGCAATGCTTATTTATTTTTACACTTGTCAAAACATAGATAATTTTAATATTCTAGATTAGGGTTGATTACCTCTTTATAATACCTTAATTTTCTTTTTCCCTCTCTCTTTATCACACCACATTTTCTCCTTAAATTTTGACTTAATAATATTTTTAATAGTATCCTTATTATGCAAAATGGTCTCTTCCATGATTCCCCTGTTGGTTGTGGAGCCTGATTATCTTCCTGATTCATAGGTCTTTGTTTTCAACCATGTTTATACCCAATGAAGACTATACAACCCAGAATATTGTACACCCCTCCATGCGAGGGGGTTGCAGGGGGGCTCATCCCCTTAGCCGGGGGGCAAGTGGACCCCCAAAGGAAAATTTTCCTTGTAAATGTATATTGTAATTTCATAGTAAATCTGGACCATTCATTATAAGGTCACATATCTGATGGTAGAAGTTATGTTAGGGTTTTCTTCCCTAGAAGGAAACCCTCTTTTATAAGGGAATTGTATTGTGGTTGTGTATCATTGCGAATATTGTATTTTGAGAGAGGAGACTGTGAGAGAAAGAAGAGGAAGTTACAACGAGTGTGTTGTAGGTTGTATCCCTTCATTTGCTAGATAATAATAAAGGAAGGACCTAAAAATTTCTCTGATGGACGTAGCCCACAATGGGTGAACCACATATATCTGTGTCTTTATTGTATTGTCTATCTTCTGTGTTTTATTTTTTCATTTGTCTTATTTTATTGCTAAGCGATCCTATTTTTCTAACAACTGGTATCAGAGCGAAAGGTAACTCGCAGGAAAATAGGGTTTCTGGTTCAAGTAGGAGCAATGACGAAAGATGGAAAGTTTAGAGTTGAGAAATTTAACGGCCAAAATTGCCAGTTATGGAAGATATAGATGGAAGATTATTTATATCAGAAGGATCTATTCCTACCATTGGGTGGAATAACAAAGAAGTCGATGGCCATGAAGGATGAAGAATGGGAGGTTCTTGACAGAAAGGCACTAGGAGCGATACGACTGAGCTTGGCATTGTCGATGACTTTCAATATTTTGAAAGAAAATACAACGAAGGAGCTGATGGATTCATTGGCTAAATTGTATGAAAAACCCTCGACGTCCAATAAGGTATTTCTAATGAAGATATTATTTAATATGAAGATATCAAAAGGTGGGTCTATTGTAGATCATTTAAATGAAATTAATATGGTTAATAATTAGCTAAGTTTTGTAAAAGTGGACTTTGATGATGAGGTTAGGGCTCTTCTAATCTTGTGCTCATTGCTAGAAAGCTGGAATGACTTGGTCATGGGTGTAAGTAACTCTGTCTCTAGTTCAAACACTTTAAAATTTGATGATGTTGTTGGTGTTATCCTTAGCAAGAAAATGTGATGGAAAAGCACAGGTGAGACATCAAGTAATGCGTTAAAAATGGAGAACAGGGGAAGACAAAAGGATAGAGGAAAGGGCTAAGGGAACCATGAGAATTCTAGGAAGGGAAAATCCAAATCTAGACTAGGAAAGATAGAGTGCTCGAATTGTGGGAAGAAAGGACATCTGAATAAAGACTGCTGAGCTCCAAAGAAACAAAGAGATGGACAACAGGAGAAAAATCAGGAAGCAAATGTAACGGGTGATGTGTTACAAGATGCTTTGATTATTTTTGTAGATAATATTTCTGAGTCTTGGGTAGTATATTCGGGGGGCTTCATTTCATGCCACACCCCATAGGAAACATTTTCTAGATTATGTTCAAGGTGATTTTGGATAGGTTCATTTGGGTGATGATGCACCATGCAAAATTGTTGGAATGAGAAAGGTAAAAATAAAGCAAAGGAATGGAAACCAATGGTTGTTGAAGAGGTAATTCATGTTCCAGATCTAAGGAAAAATCTAATTTCAATAGGGCAGTTGGCAAGTGAAGGTTGTGTATCTATATCTACAGATAAGGCATGGAAGGTCACCAAAGGATCACTGGTGATAGAAAAAGGAGGGAAGGTAGGTACATTGTATTTATGTATTGGTAATATAGATTTTTCTATTTCTTTAGCTTCTACAGGAGTGGATACAACACTGTGGAATCATAGGCTTGGACACATGAGTGAGAAGGGGATGAAGATACTTCACAAAAGAATTTTTTTTCTAGATCTTAAGCAAATTGATTTGGATTTTTGTGAGCATTGTGTTTATGGAAAACATAAGAGAGTCATATTTCTCAAAGTCAGAAAAGAAAATAAGAGTGAAAGGTTAGAACTTGTGCATACATATGTATGGGGACCAGTTCAGGTATCATATCTTGGTGGCTCTCGTTATTATGTTACTTTTATTGATGATGCAACTAGAAAAACTTGGGTTTACTGCATTCGAAAAAAATCTGATGTTTTTGATACTTTTAAGAAATGGAAAGATTTGGTTGAGAATGAGACAGGAAAAAGGTTGAAGTGTCTCAGATCAGAGAATGGAGGTGAATATTGCAGCAAAGAGTTTCATGATTATTGTTCATACCGTGGGATTCATAGAGAGAAGACAGTTCCAGGAACACCACAAGAAAATGGTGTGTCAGAAAGGATGAACATGACAATCATGGAGCGTGCAAGGAGTATGGGATTGCATGTTGGTTTTACCTTACAGTTCTGGGCAGATCCTGTAGATATTGTTGTTTACTTAATAAACAAAGGACCTTCAAGCTCTTTGGATGGTGGAATTCCAGAGGAGGCATGGATAGGTAAAAAGTTAAACTATTCCTTTTTGAAGACTTTTGGTTGTAAAGCATTTGTCCATATTGATAAATAAAATAGAACAAAGCTTGAGGAAAAATCCAAGAAGTGTACCTTTATTGGATACAGTGTTAATGATTTTGGTTATTTCTTATGAGATTATGAAAATCAAAAAATCATTAGGAGTAGAGATGTCATATTCAATGAGAAGGTCATGTACAAAGATCAGTTGCAGAGAAAGAAAAAGGAAAAAGAAAAACCAGAATATACAGTGTTTGATGAGATCACTGAAAAAGAAATTCCAAAGGTACCAAAAAATCAAAATGTACAACAATACCTCAAACTCCTGCAAGTGTTGTTAGAAGATCTACCATGTTAAGTAGACCCCTTGAACGATACTCCCCTTCATTGTATTATTTATTGTTGACTAATTCTGGTGAACCATAATGTTATGAAGAGGCAATGCAGGTAGAAACTAAAAAGAAGTGAGAGCAAGGCATGAAAGAGGAAATGGATTCCCTGGTAAATAACCAGACTTGGGATTTGGTTCAGTTGCCTATAGGGAAAAGAGAATTGCAGAATAAATGGGCTTATAGGTTGGAGGAAGAAGGTGGAGGCAAAAAGAGGTACTTCAATTAGGACTATTTTAAGTCTTGTGGAAGTAGAAGATTTTCATCTTGAACATTTAGATGTAAAAACAACTTTTCTCCATGGGGATTTGGAGGAAGAAATTTATATGCATTAGCCACAGGGGTATGAGTTCAAAGGGAAGGAGAATTTGGTATGCAGGTTGAAGAAGAGTTTGTATGGCCTAAAGCAAGCTCCAAGGCAGTGGTATTTGAAGTTTGACAGGTTATGACATAAGAGGGTTATAGTAGATGTCATTCTGATCATTGTGTTTATTTTAAAAGGCTAGAAAATGGAAGCTATATGTAGATGATATGATTTTTGCAGGGTCTAATATGCAACATATAAATGTGATCAAGAAGAAATTAGCTAATTCATTTGCGATGAAGGATTTGGGTGCTCCAAAGAAATTCCTTGGTATGAGAATAACAAGAGATAGGAAATTGCAAATTGACATTGTCTCAGGGTGAGTACATAGAGAAGGTGTTGGGGAGGTTTAGAATGCAAAATGAAAAACTAGTTAGTACACCTTTGGCTAGTCATTTCAAATTAACTGAGGAAATGTGTCCCAAGACATAGGAGGAGATAGAATACATGTCCAAGGTCCCTTATTCATCAACAGTTGGTAGCTTGATATATGAATGGTTTGCAGAAGACCAGATATTTCACATGCAATGGGAGTTGTGAGCAGGTATATGAAAAATCCAGGTAAAGAACATTGGGAGGCAGTAAAGTGGATTCTCAATTATTTGAGAGGAACTGCTACTCATGCATTATTTTTTGGAGGTTTAGACATTGTTCTATAGGGATATGTTGATTCCGATATGGTAGGTGATAAAGATAGCAGGAGGAGCACCATAGGGCTTTCTTTTATTGTAGGTGGAACAACAATAAGTTGGATTTCAAAAATGCAAAAGGTTGTTGCACTTTCAACAACAAAAGCAGAGTATGTTGCTTCTACAGAGGCTAATAAATAAATGATTTGGTACAGAGGTTTATGGAGGAATTGGGAAAGAAGCAGGAGAATATCAGGTTGTACTATGATAGTGAGAGTGTCATTCATCTTGTAAAGAACTGAACCTTCCATTCGAAGACTAAGCATATACAACTCAGGTATCATTTCATACGATCCATCTTGGAAGATGGATATTTGAATTTGGAAAAGAT
The DNA here is from genome assembly GCA_009831015.1 of Picea engelmannii. Lineage (NCBI taxonomy): Eukaryota > Viridiplantae > Streptophyta > Pinopsida > Pinales > Pinaceae > Picea > Picea engelmannii. Next base: position 2,231,096 of record ML776659.1, on the reverse strand, counting down.
ACATACTAGCCAAAATCTTGCAGACATGTTAACAAAGGGAGTAACCATGGATAAAAATGGGTTCCTTCTCAGTTTCAGTTGGTCTTCAAGCATGAAGGTGAAGATGAGAAATTTTCCAGGTCCAAGAAGAATCATAGTCCAACAGATACAACATCGGTATAGTTGTTGAGATCAGTCTCCAAGTGGGAGATTGTTAGTTGTGGAGCCTGATTATCTTCCTGATTCATAGGTCTTTGTTTTCAACTGTGTTTATACCCCATGAAGACTATACAACCCGAAATATTGTACACCCCTCCACGCGGGGTGGTTGCAAGGGAGATTTCCCCCCGTGCGGGGTCCGGGGGGCTCATCTCCCCAAATGGGGTGTCCAGGGGCAAGTGGTCCCCCGAAGGAAAAATTGCCTTATAAATGTATATTTTAATTTCATAGTAAATATTGATTGTTCATTATAAGGTCGTAGATCTAACGATAGAAGTTATGTTAGGGTTTTTTTTCCCTAGAAAGAAACCCTCTTTTATGAAGGAATTGTATTGCGGCTTTGTATCATTGCAAATATTGTATTCTAAGAGAGGAAACTATGAGAGAAATAAGAGGAAGTTACAACAGTTGTGTTGTAGGTTGTATCCCTTCATTTGTTGGATAATAATAAAGGAAGGACCTAGCAATTTCTCTAGTGGACATAGCTCACACTGGGTGAACCACGCATATTTGTGAACCACACATATCACTTAGAGTTCAAAACAATGGAGATTATTCCCATCAAAAATGTTCAAAACTACAGAGATTAATCCCATCACCGAGAGTTCAAAACCATAGAGATTATCAACTTAATAAATACCTAAAAATTATTCAAAACCACAGAGATTGTTCTTGTCAAAAGGTTCAAAACCGGATAGATTTTTCCTGTCACCGAGAGTTCAAAACCATAGAGATTATTCTCGTCACTGAGAGTTCAAAAACACAGAGAAGTATTATGGGTCACATCACCGATAGTAATTGCATAGATTATTCCCGTCAAAAAAGTTTAAAACTGCATAGAAGTATTATTCTCGTTCAAAATCACAGAGATATAATGTTCTCTTTCAAAACCACAAATAAGTATTATTCCCGTTCAAAAATATTCACCGAAAATAACTATAGAAAAGTATTATCACCAAGAGTAACTGTAAAGATTACTCCTATAAAAAAGTTCAAAACCCTAAAAAAATATCATTTCGAACCATTATATCTTTGTTTATTTTTTATTTTCTAAACTTTTGGTTCACTCTTTATTTTTTAAATTTGTTATTTAAAATTACTCATATTGACATGGTGGTGTTTTATAGTAGAGTATTTATTAACAATTAACTTTAAAGTTAAATAATTATTTTGAATCATTATTAAAATAATGATTTACCATGATATCTGTGTTTCATTTTTCATTTTAAAAATTTTTGTTTTACTTTTTATTTTTAAAATTTGGTTACTAATGAGGTAAGGTTTTTTTTTTTTTTT
>ML776659.1:2209580-2221975 GCA_009831015.1 Picea engelmannii | reverse complement strand
AAACAATTTTAAGTCTATTAATACATTCTTAATCTTTCTTCAAGTGATCATCAACATTATAAAACATATTGACAATAAAAGTAATGAGCGTCAGTCACACATAAAGTATACAAAGAGACAGATTTTCATGAGGAAACCCATAAAGGGAGAAAACCTCTTCTTCTTCGAAATGATAGGCAGTCTTTTAAGTTCTGTACATCATCTATAATTGAGAACCAACTCAATGTGAGGCTGCTACCTCTGTTTTACAAGCTAAAACTTGTTTGAGAGCACCAACTCTCTAGTTTTTCTAGCACCCACTAGAAGGAAGCACCAACTCCCTTAATGTTCCAACACCAACTGGATGGAAGCACCAACTTCCAGTTACACAGGCTCCAACCTGTATAACAGAGAACACTTGTTCTCCCTTGCACCACCTTGCCACCTCAGTTTCTCTGGCTGCAACCAGATGGAAGCTACAACTCCCTGTGTTCAATCTCCCACTTGAACCTCTGAGGACAATAGTTCTCCCTAGCACCTCCCAACCACCCTAGAATATAAATGAATAAATAAACAACCAACTACACAGATAAATTGATTCTTACCACTTCTTCTATGTTCTGTAAATCTGGTCTTCTTCTAACTGTTCTGCAATTCTTCTCTTCCTTTGTCTTTTCTACAATTCTTCTCTGATTCAACTTGTTCTGTCATTCTGCTCTGCTTCAAGTCGTTCTGTCATTCTACTCTTCTTCAAGTCTTTTCCTCGTCTGTTACTCTTCTCTGAGTTTTATCTCATATTGTGCATATTTTCAGTCTCACACTGCGCATTCTGCGATTTTCCCTTTCTTACAGTTTAATTAATTTTTCGTTCAGAACGATCAACCATGCACAGTCTGTATCTTTTTTTTTATGCACAACGCCCACAGCAGTTACACTTCGCATCTTCTTCGGCAAAAGAAAACCGTCTCAGCAACTGAAACTCCAACCGATCAAGAATCATGACTCAGTTTCACTAACATATTCGTAACTGATGAAATTACTGTGAGAGAGAACAATAGCCCTTCGATCATATTCAAGTTTATCTGCACCATTGGATGAACTTTATTAATCTTGCCTTTAAATCGGGTTTCAACATTTCGACATTCATGTGGCCAAGTGTCTCGACACTTCATATCGTGATCTCCTAAACTCCGATATGGAGCTTTTCTGTGCTAGCTCCTTCCTCTATATGACCATGGCCATGACCAAGCGCTTATGCATAAAGTGATTTTTGCAAATTTGCATTTCGTGAATCTGGAGATGAGGCATCTCAACTCTCCAATTCGCGATCCTCGAAACCCCGAAATGGGGCTTATCTTAACTGACTCCTTCCCTTCTCGTGACCACCGACGGTGACAATAGGCTGTACCAAAAAGGCGCGAGTTTATAAACTTCATTGAGTTTGATTGACGGTTTAAATCTCCATAGATCCGACGGTCCAGATCTTATCACGATCTCGCATCTCGCGAGTTTCCACACCATGCTCCGTTAACTCCAAGTCAACGACTTGTCCTAATATTCGACGGTCCAGATCTTATCTTAATTCAATGGCTCAGATCATATAGCAATTTCGCATATCATGATTTTGGTGGTCATATTTCTTGCCTCTCCAAGTCGTGAGTCGCGAAACACTGAAATTGAGTCAGATCAACGGTCTAGATCACACCTTGATCTGACGGCTGCGATTAAATCATGATTTCACATATCGCGATTTCGATGGTTGTGTTTCTTGCCTCTCCAATTCGCGAGTCGTGAAACTCCGAAATGGAGTCAGATCAACAGTCCAGATCACATCTTGATATGACGGCTGCGATTGAATCACTATTTCGCATATTGCGATTCTTTCGATGGAAGTTCTTGTCACTCCAATCGCAATAGGAGAGACTCTGAAATGGTGTGGGATCAATGGTCCAGATCAACACTTGATCTGACGGTCATCGGGAATTGTAAATGGGATCCAATGATCAGAAATGTTGCTTCTCCTCCCAAGCTTACTTTGTTCCACTTACTCTGATATTGCCATCGATGATCTGCAAACAATCCTCTGCACTATCTCTTCTGAGCTTATTCGAATCTTCTCTACAACGACTTCTCGTAATGTCCATCTATTACATACTTTGTGTATTCAAATCTTCTCTGCAGCGACTTCTCATAATGTCCATATATTACATACTTTCTGTACTCATGCCATCTTCACTGTTGTACTTTCCATCAATGACAAGTATACAAGCATGCGCTGTCTGTTAAATATTTGCCAATAGATGGTGATGATGATTAAAGTCCGTTGAGATCGAATTGGTCTATTAGACCTTAAGAAGGTAAGGGATTACTCACAACACTTTAGAATTAGTTTATGTACTCAAAAAACATTAAGAGGAACTTTCCAATATCACCATAGTTTTATTGAGTTAAAATGTTACAAGGTTGGTAGTGTGGCAAATATTTTGAAATTGAGATCTAATCTGGGTATAGGCTGGACAATCTAAGAAAAAGTGTTTTTCATCTTCAACCCTCTTACTTTCACAAATGTGACACATTCTTCTATCCTAGGGTGTTTTAGGGAATGACTGATGCCCCGTTTCACTATGGAGCTCATGAGAATTTGTTCTTATTTTAGCAATGTTTTTTTTTACACTTGTCAAAATAGAGAGATAATTTTAATCTTCTAGATTATGGTTGATTACCTCCTTATAATGCATTAATTTTATTTTTCCCTCTAACTCTTTATCACACCACATTTTCTCTTTAAATTTTGATTTAATATTTTAATAGTATCCTTATTCTACAAAATGGTCTCTTCCATGATTCCCCAATGGCTTAGCCAAGACTGGGCATCTTTATGCCATCCCCGCTTGAGTCAAAGGTGGTTATGGTTGGAGTTTGAAGCAATTATAGGAAGCTTCTTGTCTTTCATGTTGTTTAACTTGTTCTTATACATTAGGTATCTAGTCATAGTCGTGCTCTCAATGGGGAAAAGGCTTGCCTCTAAGAGGAGGATAAGACAGGGTATATTTACTTTAATATTGATATTATAGGTTATAAAATTCTTTTGGATTTTCTCTATCTTTATCCATGATTCTCGAGAGATACCACATCCCCAAACTTCACATCCATATAGAATAACAAGAGTAACAAGAATCTCAAAGAGGGGTTTTTTCTTATCTCATATCCAAAGATCGATTGATTTACAATTGTTTTCAAGACCAAGATAAGTTTTTCATCCTCCATTTATCCTTTTCTCAATGCTATAATTGTAGTTGAGGTTGCGGTGAAAATCAATTCAAAGATATTTGTATGAAGTCACTTCCTCCAAGTTGTTGTTGTCATATACTAAAGTATCTATGTGATCTTATTGTATTTAATGATCATGAATTTTGTTTTGTCAGTATTAACTGTCAATACCCATATTGGAGAAAAAATCCTTGAGAATTATTAGTTGATCTCCAAAATCGTGGGGATTCCTCGCCATAAGATCGATATCATCGGCATAAAGAAGAAGATTGATGACTATACCAGTGAGAGTTGGGCCGACACAACTTGCTTCTTCCAAACACTCTTCTAAATTGTCAATGTAAATGCCAAAAAAGGTTTAGGACAAGGGACAACCTTGCTTGACTCCAATATTGCAGTTAATTTCTTTTGACCAACCCTCATTGTTCATAAACTTGACAATAACATTCTCATACATCCTTATAGTAGCATCACTCAAATCAAAAGGAACTTTTATCTCTTCCAAACTATCCCAAAGGTATTTCTTGGGAACTGTGTCAAAAGATTTTCTAAATTCAACAAAACAACAAAAAATATTGGTTTTATTGTTGTGGAACTCCTCTACAATGATCCTAAGGGTAATAAGATGGTCTGATTGGTTTTAGTATTGTGGAACTCCTCTGCAATGATCCTAAGGGTAAAAAGATGGTCTGATTGGTTTTAGTATTGCAGAACTCATATGCAATGATCCTAAGGGTAACAAGATGGTCCATAGTTGAATGATATCTCCTAAATCCTGTTTGACCTTTAGCTCTTTTACTATGAATTTCTAGCCAAAGGCTAATCTTTTTTTCCAAAAAGTTCCATATAGCTTGGCTAAAATCGGGCTAATCATAATGGTCCTTTAATTAGAGGGAATGTTTCTATCCTCATTTTTAAAAATAGGTACAATGAGGATTTGTGTCTAGGGTTTAGGAAATCCTCACTTGACTACTAAATTGAAGAGCTTGTGTATGTGAGGGATGAGGATAGGCCCTCTGAATTTAAAAATTTCAACTTGGTATCCTTCAATGTCATTATCTTTTCCATTTGCAAACCACTTAACCTTGAACTCTATGTCATCCAAAGAAAAAAAATAATCCTCTATAGGAAAAATAGGAATGGTGTCCATGGCATTAGGGAACTCGTAAATACTTTTAAGATAGGAATTCCATTCCCTTAAGGGAATCCTATTATTTTCTTTAGTATTGCAAATTAGAATTTTCCTCCATAACTTCTTAGGATCAAGAATAGATAGGTGTAAAAGCCACTCTTGCCTTATATATATATATATATATATATATATAGTACATTTTTTTCCTTTTAATTAGGGATTTGTACATATTGTTCTTATTGAGCTTGAAAGAGTCAATAGAAGCATCCCTAATGGATTTCCTAACAATTATTCAATCTTTGCCATACCAAGGGTTGATTATTCTATTCTTATTTTTACAGGACACCTCGAAAGAGAACTTGTTAATAGAGGCGGAAATGGTAGTTGTAAAATTATGGTAGAGGTCTTCAACGTTGTCCTTATAAGTTAGGAGATGTAATTCACTATTTAAATCCTTGAAGAAAAGATCAACTTTACCTTTGTCAAAAAGTAGTTGCCTTTGATTATTATAATTTTCTTCAATGTCGCTCTTGTGCATGGAAAAGTTTAGAGTTAGGGTTAAAGGTCTATGATCATAGTCAAGTTCATGGTCATTTAAAAGGTCAAAAGTTACTATTTGGTTGGAAATGGGGATATCAGATATCACATAATCCACGACACGACTACCTAGACTGTGAATACAAGTCATCTGATTGGAGTTTGGATACTTCATTAATCCATTGCAAATTATAAGGTCTTTAGAACAACAGAGCTTGACTAGCTCAGTACCAAACAAATTCTCAGTTAGGTCTTCAGAGCTTCTTTTGTAGCTATTAGCTAAAACAAGGTCCTCCTCTAGACATAAAGGATTATGGCTGGAACCATTGCTTAAAATAATGGCTTGGTTAGTTGTAGTTATAGCATTAAAGTCTCCTAGCAAGAGGATATTACCTTCATTTCTCAAACTATAAATATCTTATTCTAAAGTATTATAGGGACAATTTTTATCTAGATTGTTTTTCTTATAAAAAGTAGAATTAATAGGTACAAAATAGCAAATTTCTAATCTATCTATCTATCTATCTATCTATCTATCTATATATCTTCTTAGCATTAATGTATGAAATTTCTATCCAAATGTACTGATTGAGAGGGTCAATCTTATGAATTTGAATGTGAGGAGAAATGCTCTTTCTAATATAATAGGCTATGCCTCCTATCCCTCTACAAGATGATTTTTTGTTCCATGCTGACCACAAGACAAATTATTCTATGTTAGGGAGCTTAGACTCTTCATGCTCCCATGTTTCAACTAGAGAAATAATATTAATATCGCTAAGAATCCAACTTAACATAGGACCTTTGCGCCAAGGAAAGCCATGATAGTTCCAAAAAAGGATCCCGAGTGTCTTAATATCCTATTTATTATTATACTTTTGGTCTCTATCCCTAACAATAGCTTTTCGATATCTAATTATTTCTCATTTTCCTTCTTTCCTGGCTTCTTTTACCTTTTGAACTTCCTTCCTTAATTTAGCTTGGTCTTCAGGAATGTGGTCTTCATTTATAAATATTCCTCCCTTTTAAGCTCAGATATTTACAAAGTATTCTATATTTATGGTCAGTACAACTAACTTTGACATGGATCAACCTATCTTTATGTTCATGATTCAGATTATTTTCGGAACGAAATGAGAGCGGAGATATAATAAATAAATGTATAGATATATCACATATATCCAATAATATAACATAAATGTATCAAAGATGCAACTATAAACACAAAGATACAACTATAAACACAAAGATACAGTAATAAACAATTTTCTATTAATGAGCAAAAATGTACAAAGACTGTAAAAATACAGAGTGAAAGACTTGCTAGAATGGTGGTATCTTATCTCTGAGAAGAGATGTGATGGATACTCGCATTTGCAAGAAGATGATTTTACAATGAGGTTCCAAAGTCCTTTTTATCATAAAGAAAATCCAAAACCCTAACCCCAAAATATAAAAATCCAACAGTTGTGGACCCCGTTTTGGGGAGTTTGGTGTATCAACTTCTCGAGGGCGTAACTTTGGCATACGATCTCTGTTTGGGGCACACGATAGCTCATTGGAAATGTATCATAGAGGAGATTAATTTTGGGGGCTCAATCAAAGCCCTTTATCCTTTTTGAGAAGCTCGATCCCAAAAAATCTTCATTCAGGCCCTCAAAATGGCCGCATAAGTTAAAAACTGCTAAAAATAGTAAATTGCCAAAATTGCCAAAAAATTGTTTTGAGCGAGTTGGAAAAGATGGGTGGCCACCGATATCCACCTGGATCAATACTCCCTCCTTAGGAAGAAATGGTCTCCATTGTGTTGAGTGCCTGAGGGAGAGGGAAAAGAGTTTGTTGAATCTTCATCTTGATGAGTTACTTTCCTTATTGAAGAAATTGCATTTCTTAGCTTTTTGAAGGTTGTCACAAACCTGTGGCTGGAAGGGTTGGACCTTTTTAACCAATCTGGCTATATGAGATGCCTATGTGTAGAAGGAATCTTTACACTTTTCTGGAATCTTGTCGACCTGCTTCTGTTGGATAGAAGGTGCTTGGACTGAGGCTGCAGTGGCGTTCTTTTGTTCACGCTTTGAACAGACTGTGAAGAAGCTGAATTTTGTAGTGTGAGATACTACCTTGTGGCACTATTTATGTGGGACAAGATTTTGAATTACCTCTAGTATCCTGTAGAGATGACCCCCCAGAGTAACAATGACACTACGGGGTCGAGACTCATAAATAGCACAGTGCTTCCACATACATGGCTGGCCCAAGAGAACATCACATACATCCAGTGGGGCAACATCACATAATACCTCGTCCTTGAAGGGATGGATTATGTATGACAATCGACACTGCTAGCTAACACAAAGATCTCGTCCCTGGTGAAGCCACCCAATGTTGTAAGGTTGCAGGTGTGGTGTTGTCGACAATCCCAACTGTTTGATGACCTCTGCTAAGTCGAGGTTCTTCTATCTTCTACTATCAACAATAAAATGCAGTGGGGTTCCCTTCACCCACATATGTGAATGAAAAAGGCACTCCCCCTCTTCATGATCTGTTGGTTCTTCTGGTTGAATTGTTGTGGTTGTGACAATAGCAGTGGGGTCTGCATCAATGATTTGTCTTCTACCAGTATCTTCTGAATCAGATTCAGAATCATGGTTCGTTTCCCTGTCTTTGATCTCGGCCACCAGTTACTGTTTTGAGTGACATTCATCGGTGTTGTGCCAAGGGATTTTGTGGAAATTGCACCATTTTCCAGTGTCCTTATTTGAAGTTTCCATTAACCTTAATTTCCTGTGGCTTGGACTGGTTTTTGGGAGACTGTTTGTTAGGGTCATCTTTATCATACTTTGGTTGTTGCGGATTTGTAGACCCAAACTCCCATTTTTTCTGGTGCTTAAATTTCTACTTGATTTTAACAACATATCGATAAGCAACACCGAGTGATGAGATGTCCATACAATCCATTTCAGTTTGGATGTATCTGTATAGAGCCCCATGGTATTTCAGACCAAATGTCATTCGAAGTCTTTGATAGCCAGCTTGGTGCGAAAGGTATGGAAGGTATTGGTGAACTCCATAATTGCTTGGCCCCTCTCTTGCCGCTGTGTGGTCCATATCATGTACTGGTCCTCATAGTTACCAATAGGATAATACGGTTCCTTTACCACATCCACAAAAAAATCCCAAGTGGGCTCGACCCCATATATTCCAGACACCTTTGTGGAAATTTTCTCCCAGTAAGTTTCCCACCAATTTTTGATATGGGGGAGAGTCTTAAGGAGTGCGAAGGTGATGTTTTCCTTGTCAGAGAAATTATGAACAGAGAAATAACCTTCTAACAGATTTAACCATTTGTCTAGGGCATCTGCATGTATTTGTCCTTCAAATATGGGAATATCCAAATTAACTTGTACCTTGAAAAGCGAGGTGCCTCCAAAGTGGTCGCTTGATGAATATGTTCTTGTTGTAATTGGCAAGCATTGAAGGATGTGGGAAAAATTCTCCATCATTTCATCCCTCTGTCGCATGAGAGCTTGCTCAAGTAACAAATTAATAGAATCGTCTGCTCTGTCGTTATTCTTTTCTTCCGCCATGGAGGGTTTCTTGGGAATGCGAGAGCGATTGTCTTCAAGAGAGACAATCTTGAGACCCAACTTTCTATACTCAGACCTCATTGGGGACATGCACTGAAAAACAATCAAGAGAAACCTACTCTGATACCACTGATCCATATTATTTTCGGCATGAAATGAGAGTGGAGATATAATAAAGAAATGTATAGAGATATCGTGGATATCCAATAATATAATGTAATTGTATCAGAGATGCAACCATAAACAAAGAGATATGGTTATACACATTTTTTTATTAATGAGCGAAAATGTACAAAGATTGTAAAAATACATAGTGAAAGACTCGCTAGAATGGTGGTAGCTTATCTCTCAGAAGAGATGTGATGGTTACTCGCATTTGCAAGAAGATGATTTTACAATGAGGCTCCAAAGGCCTTTTTATCATAATGAAAATCCAAAACCCTAACCTCGGAAGATGAAAAGCCAACAATTTTGTGGACCTCGTTTTGGGTAGTTTGGTGTATCAACTTCCCAGGGGCGTAACTTTGGCATACGATCATTATTTGGGACGCACAATAGATAGTTGGAAAGGTATCATCGTGGATATTCATTTTGGGGGCTCAATCAGAGCCTTTAGCTATCATTGAGAAGCTCGATCCCAAAAAAAAATCATTTAGAACCTCAAAATGGCCCTGGAAGTTAAAAACTGCTAAAAATAGTAAATTGCCAAAATTGCCAGAAAATTGTTTTGAGCGAGTTGGAAAATGTGGGTGGCCACTGATATCCACCTAGATCAATTCAATTATTTTTCCTAGCCTCTTTTCTTCTATGAGGTAAGTTGTTTCAATTTGTGATTTGTTTTTAAGTTCTTTTACTATTGCTAGTGTATCTTCCTCTTCCTGTTGTTTTATACCAAAAATTACGAGGTTCAAGGCTCTTTTATTATACTCATGATCAAATTCAATTAAATTATTCATTTCCTCTTTGATGGGTTTGATATCCAATTTTTTTTCTAGACTACTTAGGGCCAAATTGTGGGTTAGTTTTTCTTCTAGCTCTTTAATCGTATCTCTCAAGTTGTGATTTTCTTCAACCTCTCCTTCTTAAGTTGGTTGTTTTTGTTTTTCCATTTCTTGTATTCTAGCCTCCATAGTCTACGATTGAATCTTGAACCCTAATAATCTATCCTTTATCTATGTTTGAATCATCTCTTCAAAGAGTCCAAAATTTTTATCAAGCATTGCCTCTAACTCTGTTTAAAGTTTTACTTCCTTTTCTTCACTCCTTTTTTCTAATGATTCTAACTCTATTTGGAGTTTTGTATCTCTTTCTTCTCTCATTTTTTCTAATGATTTTATATATTTGTAAAGACTCTATAGGGTGACTTTGGAGGGCCTCCCCTTGATAGGATGAGGTTTTGGAAGTGGTGGAGTGCTCAAATTGAAAATAAGAGAAAATAAGTAACAACTGACTCACCTGATTTATGAACACATGCCTAGGTGCTCAACAGGTGGAAGACGCCAGAATTGTAGAGCCACAATGTATCACTACAGAGTTTAGAAGAAAGCACAGATTCACATCACTGTAGATTTCAAATGTTGCAGAGTTTTCAAAACCACAGAGTTCAAAGACTACAGATTTCAAAGACCGCAAAGTTCAAAAGCGTAGAGTTATTCCATGCAAAACTGTAGAGTTGTTCGCATCACCGAGATTTCAAAACCATAGAGATTATTCCATGCAAACCGTAGAGTGGTTCACATCACTAAGAGTTCAAAACCACATAGATTATTCTCGTCAAAAAATTTCAAAATTGCAGTGCTTAATCCCATCACCGAGAGTTCAAAACCAAGAGAGTTTTCAAAGCCAAGAGAGTTGAAGCATAAGATGTCAACACAAAAACTCACTCCCCCACATGCTGTATTTTAATTTTATAGGGTTTGCCTTTTGGTTTGTTTATCAATTATGCATCATTTTTTTGTTGAAATTTTGTAAATTTATCTTGATTTAACACCATGTAACTCACTCCTAGCTTTGGCTACAACTTTTTGATTATATAATACAATTTTCATTTCAGTTTTAAAAATTTTAAAAATTGTAAAGTTACAGTGAGCTTCCCTTCCCTTTCATATACAACATAATAATATAATGAGCAACAATGAGCAAAGTGGGAATGTTTCTATGTAAGTTGGAATCTTAAGAGGTGAGGGAAATTCAACGTAATAATTCTAATCTAACTACAACACTGATCATGGAATATGTCAATCACATCTAGCATTAATTCATTGGTGACCCCTACAATCTAATTTATGTAATAGGTTTTTCATATTGTTCCATGATCCATTCCTTGCAAAGAAAGTTTTGAGAAAACTCATAGTTTTTTTTGGTTAATCCAATTCTTACATCTATAATGAATGCATCTACTGCTAGAAGCCGTGACATAAATATCCTAAGTTGTTTCACTTAAAATAGAATCCTTGTGTTGGTTATGTGTTAAAAAACATTTTTTCTACAAATGAAGAGATTGAAGCCTAGATTGTAGTGAGATAATGAAACCTAGTAATGCTTTACAATATTTCTAGAAATTTAAATCAAATTTTTCTACTAGATGACCAATATTTTAAAGTAAAGATGATAGCTTTTAGTTAAACATGAGGAAATTGTTTTCAACATCTTTAATTGTACCATAATCTCCATGAAGTGATAGATGGATGATATTTTGAAAATAGAAGGCTAGTTTAATCTAAAACATAGTTAATAGCATTCTCTAAATAACCTAATGACCCATGCAAATTAACATTGTTGGACTAAAACTAATTTCTACCCTTAATTATACAAACTTAACTTTATTCATGTATTTAGAGATATAGCAACATGTCAATAACACACATCTTATTCACCCTTTATTTATCATAATGTCAATAAACACATCAAATAACATTCTACTACATAAGGAACAAAGTAACATAAAATAAAATTCTACTACACAAGGAACAAAATATACATGACACAAACCAAATCATTGAGAAAAAACGAAGGAAGGTCCAAAGAAGTGAAAGCACTTATCTTATCTTATAACTCGTCTAGAGTCTTTTAACTACTAAACATGAATATGAGCAACATAGAATTCCCTCCACCTTCCCCACCAACCGATCAATAAAGAACTTTAATGTGATATGATATAGATTAGTGATATCATTACCTTTATATTATAATAATCAACCTTACTGCAATGAATACACATAAGATAGGAGAAGAGAACCCCTCCACTTTCCCACCAACAAATTAGTAAAAAACTTTTATATATTATAATATAGATCAATTATCACATCACTTTTATGTTATAATAATCAACCTTATTCGAATTACACATAAAATATGATAATCAAATTAAATTCCCTCCACTTTTCTCACTACATAAAAGTAAAATACTTGATGACATCACCTTTACCTTTATATTATGGTGTAGTCTATCTATTAGAATTTATCACCTTTACCTTTGCCTTTCTTTGCGTGGTATGGTATGGTATGCATTTTCTTGGTATGGTATGGTATGGTATGCATTGCCTTGCCATTGCCTTGCATGGTATGGTATGGTATGGTATGCATTGCCTTTCCTTGCATGACCTTGCCTTGCTTTGCATGGTATGGTATGGTATGGTATGCATTGTATGGTATGGTATGCATATGGAAATGGTATGGTATGGTATGCATTGACTTGGTATAGTATGGTATGGTATGATATGGTATGCATTATATTTCCATTGCCTTGCATGGTATGGTATGGTATGGTATGGTATGCATTGACTTGCCATTTCCTTGTATGGTATGCATTGAAAATGGTATGGTATTCATTAGCAATGGTATGGTATGGTATGGTATGGTATGGTATGCATTGGAAATGGTATGGTATG
>ML776659.1:2181183-2203194 GCA_009831015.1 Picea engelmannii | reverse complement strand
TATAACCTGGGCGCACATCTGGACGGCCCAGAACAGGGCGCTTAAATCTACGGTTCACATTGGATTCCGGACCCCCCCGTCCATTCTGCCTTTAATGGAGTGGGGGGGGGTCCGGAATGAGTATTAAAGAATGCGCTAAGATCTGTGGCTAGGAAACTAGTGTGCAGATCAACGGATCAAAATGAATTTCGGACCCCCCCTGGTGTTCTACCTTTAACCAAAGGAGGGGGTCCGGAAAAGATATTTCCTTCGGCGGGCCCATGGTCATACGTGGGGTCGGTCTATTGGTTCTCAAGTCCCATCCGTCACATGCTCTCTGACAACCCGTCACTCATGGACCTCATCCTTCACTAAGTCCACTTGTCCCACTTGTTCCCAGGTTGAGTCCCATCCCATAACTGCTATCAGTCCCTGCTGTCAGGCCTTTACCCTTTCCATTAAATGGCCAGCCCCCTTCGATGACTTTTACCTCCAATCACCTGCCTCCACGTCACTCATCTGTATGCTTTGGCCACCGTCATCTTCCACCTCATCCCTAGTGGCCCATTGTCCATTTATTACAAGATAACATACCCGTTATCCTGCTGACCCATCTCCCGCGCCAAACTGACCCATTTTTGAATAAAACTATCGTTTCCCTTGTTATTCGTTATTCATCCATCATGCCAAAAACCTCTTATTCCTCCATTGCTTCAGCGTCACCTTCACCTACAGTCCAGTTGGCCCCACTAACATCGTGTTTCTTGCAGGTAGAGTTGTTGAAATGGTGTCAAAGCCAAGACAAGCGAAAGAAGAAGAGAATCCTTTTCTTCCTCTTCCGGTTGACCTGGATAAAATTCCCTTGGTCCATAAAGATCGTTTGATAGCAGATACTATCTACAGTTTTGACTTTTCTGATCTGCAGTCATGGCTCCGGGAGGTGTTCCTGGACCAAAGCGACGAAATTGGACTCTGGGAGTCAAATTTGCCCCTGTATCTATTTCCCCAGATTCATCATTTCCCCGAGTTTGCCCTCAAATGCCAAGCCCATTACATCCCCGACCAAAAATCCATCGTTTCTTCATCTGGAGACATCCTCTTCTTCATCACCCCCAAAGATATTGAGCAGATGATGCAAATTACCCGTGCTGAATCTGCGTCCCCATTCAACTTAGAAATCCTCACCGAGCTATATCAGAAAATGACTTTCCCTCAGAGAGCTCAGATATTCGAGCTTTTTCTCCCCACTTCCACTCCTCTCCCTTCCACCAATCCCCCTTACCCTTCTTCCATGTTCTCCACCAAAGGAAATCAAATCATTTCTTCCTTGTGTGCCCTTCTTGGTTACTATTCTGATCAATGGGTAGATGAACCCATCCTGGGTTTTCTGTCCATTTTCTCAAACAATGAACAACCTACCACGCAGTTCGACTACAACAACTTATTAGCCAATAATATCCATGAACAATTTGTGAATTTCGCCACAGAGGGCATGTTTAGATATTCATCCATTCTGGCTTACATGTTCGTCTACTTTCAAGCCGACAGGTTCAATTTCTCCATGCAGAAGATGGACGCCGACGGGAGGCCCCAGCCAGTCACAACGTGGAATTCTCTTCTGAAAGATAACTCTGTGGAATACGACTTCAAAGCGTTCATTGACCAGTTTTACCACCCTATAGTAAGCATGTTGAGTGGCCGGCCTGAGCCACGAATAAATGATGAAGTCCAGAGAATTTTGCATCTCTCGGACAACGCAAAGACGGGAGACTGGTATTTGTATCAGAATCACACTGATATCAGAGTTTACGTGTGCGAATTGGCACCTTACAAACTCCCTCAATATTTGTCGGTAAGAATTTTTGCATTGGAATATATTAGTCAAATAATGAATTCAGATGACATTCATTTTGTTTCCTTGAAGAAAAAACAACAATTGAGAATCAAGGGGCAGATTGGTTCTTTCATCTGCAATAGTCGAGGCGCAGGGGAAGAAGCAGATAAAATGTTGAAGGAGTTGAAGTTCCCTATGAGTTTCACTTGGCACTATGATCCATGCGGGATCATTTCGGAGATGAGGGTGAAAAATAAGAATGTCCCTTATGCTCATGAGCCCAAGCCAAAGATTGAGAAATTCGCAAATCAGACTGTATGGGATCCCAACACCTTGATGGACGTGGAACAACCAGTTGATGTGGAAAAACAGGTACCCTCGACAAGTGCGCCACCCACTACCACACCTCAGGTTCCCAAGGAGAGGAGGCCCCGACAGGAATCATCTCCTCCTGTAACAGAGGTGTCATCAGAAGAATTTAAGATGCACACCAAAAGGCCAGAGACAGCTTCAATGCTCGGTGCAACAGTAGAACAAGAAGTCCTAGCTACTACAATGACCACCACAGGAGTCAAGCCAGTCACTCTACCTTTCGGCTCGAGTCAGCATAAGGGAATAACAACAGCATTGAAAACCACAGATTCTCCCTTATATACTCCGCCGAGTAAGACTAGGCCCAAGTTGGGAATTTTTGAAAAATATGATTTGATCAAGAAGAAAAACCAGACTCTCACTAGCAGCACCTATGCCCAGTTTCAGAAGCAGTCATCCATAGCTCAGCATAGGCTTCTTTCATCATTTGACACAGAAAAGGGTAAGATGCATATGGCTTACTTCCAAGCACAAGTGTCGGATCCTAAGGTGATATCAGATTACAAAAGGGCCACCTTTGAGTTTCAAGCGAAAGACGTGCATCCAGCAGATCAGATGGATCTGCACAAGCAAACAGGGGAGATGGTTTTTCACACACTGGCCCACGCTTAAGCTTCGACTTCAAAATTTCAGATATCTTTGAACAATGCTCAGACCCAACTTAAGTTGGAGAAAATATCATCTTTTGCGAAAGACAACATAATCAAGATGTTGGAGGAGCTGGTCCTCAAGATCGATTATGACCCTGCTAATGTCAAGGCTGCCGAAGAGATGATTAAAAAGAAAAATGTTGACATCGCATCCTTAAGAAAACAACTAAATCTCCTGCCAACAGAGGACTCACAGGTGAAGGAGATAGCAGAAAAGGAAGGGGAAAAGGATGAGATGTTAAAGTTACTCATGGAGCAGAATGCTCAGCTAAAAGAGATGGAGGCTGAGATGGAAAGACTGCTAAAGAAGAAAGAGAACGCAAAGGAAATGGAGGGCATTCCATTAAGTGCTATCCCAATTGCAAGATTGAGCATAGCAACCATGACAGCCATTCCATCTGCAACATCAGTGCCACTACCAGAAGGAACTACAGACCTTGCCAAGTCCATGGAGAGGATGAACCTGGAAGAGTCAAAAATCAACAGACTTAATAAATAAGTGGAGAACCTTCAGGAGCTTAAGACTTCTTTCCAAACAAGCCTATCCAAAGAAAAGCAGGTGAATGAGCAAATCAGGAAGGAGTTACAACAACTCCAAAAGAAGACAATGGCAGGGAAGACTTTGGCTGAGGTCAAAGAGATTGTGTGGACAGATATTTCCAAGTCCATAAATGATATCTGGCCAATGGTTCAAATCATGTTTGAACAAGATGAGTTGCTCGAGAGGAGCAAACAGGTTGTTGAGAAAATCATAATGGAGCTGGGAGACATGCCAGCACAAGCTAATGAAATCATAAGGTTTCTGAATTCCAAGACCAGGGAGGAACTCGAAGAATTGAAGATTGAGGACAGGACTGAAACTATACTTGAAGTAAAAAGGGTTCTAACCAAAAGAGGTCTCATGCTTCAGCTTGAGGAAAAGATTCAAGTCATGGATCAAGGAGTTCAGAAGTTTTTCAATAAGATAGATTCTCTCCAAAGGAAGGGCCTACCTGGCCTGAAGGTCATTAATGACAAACTAATGACACTCCCTGATTACAAGAAAAGGTTGATTGAAGTGTCTAAGGACAATTCCAAGTTTGCAGGGATATAGGGAAGCATCACAGGCAAAGCATTCATGGATGCCCTGCAGTTGGACATTAGTATCCAACATGAGATTAAACACATATTCATCATCAAGCCTACATTTTCTAAGTACACGGACATGGATGAAGTGTATCGAAGATTTCTTAAAGTCACAGTGCCAGGTCATCTCAGATGGGAAGAACTGTGTGATCTACTAGATTAGCAGATGAGCTGTCACCACCCAGTCACCTGTCCAGTCAGAAGAGGTTGCGAAGGCACCTCGCCAACGACCTACCCCAGGAATTCAGCATACAGTTGTATCGAGTCATCATGCAGTTTTGATTAGTTAAGTTAGTTAGTCTAAAAATAGTATGAGCACGTCCTGATTAGTTATGACAGGAACATTTGTATTTTGAATTATAAATAATTCATCTTTCGAAGTATTGAGGGTTGTTGATTTGCACACCCTATTGCTATCAAACTGTATCATTTTTTAAGAGATCCACCATTAATAAAGAAGAGGCATTTTACAGGATTCTTGCGTATGTTCACTGGTGATGTGATTTTCTAAGTTAAATGTTTTTCTTTCTCTGTAATCATTTTGTTTTCTGGAACTAATCTTTATGAATAACGTAATGTTGCAGGATTTATCTTTGATACCCTGTTTCCGATTCTAAAAGATCTTAATGTTTATCTTCTAAATATCTTCAATTAAGAAATTCTTAACTGCTTGTTAGTTGAAGTTATTTTCCTTACCTTTTCTTCTATCCATCATTTTAATTACTAAAGGATCCAATGAATGTATTATCTCGCCCTGTGAAAATCTTCTTTCGCGTTTCTGGTTATTTCTCAGATTTGATTAAACGCAGACCCCATAGCCCATGGATGTGTAGACTGTCTCAACCAACTTCAAAAACTCTTTTACAACAAAACCTATAGTTTCTATACCTAGCCTAATACTTGAAATTAATAACAAAGTTAAATCTTATAGAGAGATCCCTCTCTGAAGCTGGAAGGGCTAGATCCCAGCTTTAAAAGAGGTTGGATAAGGTTACCTTAGTAGATTTCTTCTCTTTCAACCTCTAAGAAATTTACCAAGTGCTAACATAATTGGCGACTCCACTAGGGACGAACTAAAACTGATAATATCACATTTTCTTTCCCTTAAAATGAACGTTGGATTCTGAGAAGAAAGTAATGTTAGAGGTTGATTAACTCTGTATATATTATTTTTAGAATCTCTCTTTGAACCTTTTCCCACTCTTACTGTTCCTCTATGACTGTCCCTGCAGCAGTACAACCTAATATCGAGCCCGGACTATCGAATCAAACACATATTGCGTCAAACCTTTTTGACATAATCCTCAAAACTGCCAATAACCGGGAAGAACTCGAACGTTCATGGGCAGCCATTGAAAAAGACATAGCCACTCAGGAACAATTGGAAGCTAGACAACGTCAACATAGAAATCTCCCCTAGTTTCCTTCACCATAAAATAAATAAATATATATATATATATATATATATAAAAACCAAAAGAGTTCTGGCTCCCAAGAAAGTTCACACTCGATCTCATCCAGACCCAGAGCCCTCTACAGCGATAGATAATCCTGAACATTTGCTCAGGCGAAAGACCTTAGCTACCCGTTCAACGAGTTATACTCCCCTTCATAAATCTCCTTCCTTTTCCGGAGAACCAGATATCTTTCAAAACCTTGATCTTGATCTTCTTCCGCCACGAAACCTGGTTAGAACACGGTTTGAAAATTTTGTGTCTAAGCTCGTATTTGACCCAACTGTGTTGCAACCCCGAACCCCTAAAGTCTTGTCTCCTACGACTAAACTACAAATCACTACCTCAGTGCCGCTCAGTCCTTCATCGTCCTCGTCTTCCGTCGCTATCTCTCCAACCACCCAGGTCGTCGTCCCACCTCCTCTGCCCATCATGGCAGCTAGGTATGCCCCTTTGGTGTTGGCCGCACCACTACATGCGATTCCCCAAGACTACCAAACAAGACTTCCACAGTTTGATGCAACCGGATCTTTAAATGCACAACAACATGTGGATAAAATGAACGACTATTTGGATTTGCAAGAAGTTGACAAAGTCGACGTTCAAATGAGACTTTTTGCTCAGAGTCTGATGGGAGATGTCAAGAAATGGTTCAAAGCTTTACCTGCTGCATCAATCCCTGACCTTGTCGCATTCCAGAGAAGTTTTCTTGACCGGTGGGAGGTAAAGAAAAACCCTCTCCAGATACTGTCAGAATATGAGAATATAAAAAGAAATTAGGGGGAAACGGTACAAGATTATTGCACCCGTTTTAACAATTTGTATAATGCAATCCCAACTAAAATCAAACCTCCCCAGGGTTTGGCATTGATTAAATTCCCTGATGGATTCGATGCTGAAATGTCTTATCAATTAAGATAAAGAAACGATGCCACCCTTGACGACATGCAGAAAAGTGCTATTAGTGTGGAGGCTAATCTGTTGGCAAAACGAGCCCGTCAAAGGTCATAAAGGAAAGTCATGATCAAAGAAGAACCTTCTACGTCAACCACTGATTCCAAATTGGATTCTGTGGTCAGAAGTTTGGAATTATTGATAGAAAGAACGAGTATTTTAGACATAAATCCTTCGAGAGACAACACACCTGCCCCTCAGATTCAAAACCCCAATTTTAGAAGAAACCCTCCTCAAATCAGGCAAAGAGATCCAAGAGATCCAAGAGATGAAAGAGATCTAAGAGATCAAAGGGATCAGAGAGGTCTTGATCAGTCGATCAGGCCTCCCCTGCAAGAAAACTATGTTGATGAAGGGGGGGAAATAATTGAGGAATTGGAGGACACTGATATCAACCTCATGGGCATTCACGACAATGAGGTCGTTTTCCTTACTCAAGAAGAGTAGGAACTCTTTCTGCTAAATCAAACAAAGGTAAGTGAGGAGGCCGAGGATGCAGAACAACAGGCTTTTGAAAATGCTATTTTGGAGGTGCACCGTCAATACAATCTACAAAGTAAGAAGACAGAAGGAAATTCCTCGAAAAAGACGACCGAAACTCATAAGGTAGCTGAGATTGAGAAAACTCCTAAGAAGACCACTGCTGAAAAGTCTTCTGAGAAGGGTAAAATGGACGCTCCGGTGAAGAAAAACATCACCATACTGAAAAGACCAGCACAACCCGAAGTTTCACCTGTTAATCCACCCAGTACTTCTGAGCAGAAGAATATGGTGGACCAACCAGAATCAATGAGTCAGACCCGAGCTCCTGCGCCTTTTAGCCTAGAGGGAGAATTGGCCAAAATTAAAATTCCCGTCCCACTGACAGAGTTTATGAGCAGAGGCGGTTATCATTCACAGGTACTAAAAGCGTTAGCCATTGAACCTGACATAGGCACCAAGGCCTTGACTATTGGATCAGTGACTCATTTTGACACTGTGAACCTTACTGATGATCGTCCCGAACTCCTTTTCGGACCTGAAGTAGACGGTCGAGACGATACCGGTGAAGTAGCTCCCTTTTACATCAGTTTGAACATACACGATTTGATATTGCATAACACCATGCTGGATTCAGGTGCCTCACATAATTTGATGCCTAAAGCAGTAATGGAAAAACTGGGATTGGAGGTCACTAGGCCTTACAAAGATCTACACTCGTTTGACTCCAGCAAAGTCAAATGTATCGGTCTGATTAAGGACCTCTGCATTACCCTGGTTCAGATCACTTCAAAAATCATGGTAATGGACGTGGTGGTTGCAAACATCCTGCCAAAATATGGTATATTTCTATCCCACTCTTGGGGAGCTAAGTTGAAAGGGACCCTGCAGTTGGATATGTCTTATGCCACTATCCCAGTGTTTGGACAACAGAGGAGGTTATACAGAGAAACACTGATGAAGTATATGGTCAGTAGTCAAGAGAAACCTCAAAACTACCCCCTTTACTCTACTCATTTCGATTTAGATTCGTTCATCTTATACAATGATGGTGATACTGAAGAGCCAGAAATTCAGCTGGCAGAAGAGGTAGCTAGTCAAGATGAAGGTCCAGAAAACAGGGAGGCAGCAAAGATGAAAAATGTAATCACTGAAGAGTTCCCTGCTGATTTCTGGAGTATGGATTTTGATGGAGCTGTGAGTAAAGAAGGAGCAGGAGCTGGAGTCTGGCTACATAACCATCGAAACAAGTATTCAGAAAATCACTCCTACAAACTGAATTTCCAGTGCACTAACAACATTGCCAAATATGAAGCTTTAATGCTCGGGCTGAAGCTGTTGAAAAAAGTTGGTGCTAAGCAAATAATGGTAAGGGGTGACTCTGAATTAATAATCAAACAAATTAAAGGTGAGTATGCTGCTAAACACCCGTGCCTTAGAGCCTACAAGAATGTTGTTCTTGATGCTTTGAAGTGTTTTAATGAGGTTGACTTGCAGGCAATGCCAAGGGGACAGAATATTCTGGCTAATGGATTAGCTACGTCAGCTGCTTCCTGCAAGATTCATTTCCGCCAAACTCGCCCATACACTGTTGAAGTGAAATGAATACTGACAGTGCCCGATAATATCAGGTACTGGCAAGTGTTTGGAAATGACGATCAGATAGAGGATTTTCTGCAATGCAAGAATGATTTTGAATGTACAAACATAGATTTAGAAAATGAAAATGAGAATGTAAATATATTTGATATTGAAATAGATAGTGTTAATACTGTAAATATGGTAGATACAGAAGATACAGTAGATTCAGGAGAGTTAGGGGATGAAGAAATGGATGCCGATGTTTTACAATTGAAAAGCAATGTTTTACCTAGAGGACTTGTCCCTTTAGAAGATCTGTTTGACAGTGATGATGTCGCTAAGAAACCAAAAATAGAAGCTCATGGGCAAGAGGTAGAAGACTGCAATATAGGAACTGAAGAGAAACCTAGGATGGTTAAACTGTCCAAATATTTACCCCCAGAACAAAAGCGTAAGTACATTGAGCTATTCAAAGAATATTCAGATGTTTTTGCCTGGGGCTATGAAGATTTGAAAGCCTATGATACTAGCATCATACAACACAGGATTCCCATAAAAGAAGACCAGAAACCGTTTAGGCAGAAACTTAGGAGGATAAATCCCAAGTTTCTTCCATTGATAGAAAAAGAGATTAAGAAAATGTATGATGCCAAGATCACAGTCCCACTACGTTTCTCTAAGTGGGTTTCTAACTTAGTCCCTACACGAAAGAAAACAAGGGAAATCAGACTCTGCATAGATTTCTGAAATCTGAACAAAGCATCCTTGAAATATAATTACCCCTTGCCTAAAATGGATCACCTCCTGCAAAGGGTGGTCGGGTCCAGTAGAATTTCTCTATTAGATGGTTTCTCAGGCTACAACCAGGTCCTAGTTCACCCAGACGATCAGGAAAAAACCGCTTTCACCACACCATGGGGCACTTTCATGTATGTGAAGATGCCTTTTGGTTTGATGAACGCAGGAGCCACCTTCCAGAGGGCAATGGACATCGCCTTCGTAGAAGAGTCAGGTAAGTTTATTGTCATTTATCTAGATGATGTGACTGTGTTTTCCCAATCGGATGATGAACACCTGCGGCATCTTAGACGAGTTTTCGAAAAATGTAGAAGGTTCGGGATTTCTTTAAATCCCAAGAAATGTCTTTTTGGGTTAGAAGAAGGAAAACTGTTGGGACACATCATCTCCAAGGAGGGAATCAAAATTGACCCTAGCAGAATAGAGGCAATACTAAAGTTAGAACACCCAAGAAATCTAAAAGAACTACAGTCTTTTATAGGGAAAATTAACTTTCTTCGAAGATTCATTCCTAATCTAGCCGAACTCCTCCGAAACATTACAAACATGCTAAAAAAGGATGCAAAAATAAAATGGGACTCTGAATCTAGGCAATCCTTCGAACAGGTTAAACACGCACTCACAGAAGCCCCAGTTTTGATTAGTCCCGATTTCACTAAAGATTTCTATCTTTTCTCTTTCGCCTCAGAACATACTATAGAAGCTGTATTACTGCAGAAGAACAATGAAGGTTATGAACAGCCCATAGCTTTCTTCAGCAAAGTTTTAAGAGATGTTGCCCTGAACTACAATATTATGGAGAAGCAGGCTTTTGCTTTGGTAAAGGCTATAAAGGACTTCAGGGTCTATATTCTTCATTCACACATCATATCTTATGTTCCAAACGCGGTAGTAAAAGATATCTTGACACAAGACAACCCTGATGGGAGAAGGGGAAAGTGGATTGCAATTATTCTAGAATATGACATAGAGATTAAGCCCACAAAATTGATCAAAGGCCAAGGCCTTGCCAAATTGATGGCTGAATCTAACTTTCAGGCTCTTGACATTAATTTTCTAGACGTGGCAGATGAACAGGGCGAGATGGCGACTCCAAGCGTTAGAGAGGTATTTCTAAACTCTCCATGGTATGCAGACCTTATATTCATGCTACAAAATTTACAAGCTTCCCCTGGTTTAACTAAAACTAAAGCTAGATTTTTAAAGTTGAAAGCTCTGAAATTCTGTATTCTAGAAGGAAATTTATACTGGAAAGACCCTGCAGGTATTCTTTTAAATTGTTTACTCAAAGATGAAGCTGACAAAGTGTTGCAGGAGTTTCATGCAGGAGAATGTGGTGGCCATTTGAACTGGAAGGTTACAGCCAACAAAATACTCAGAGCTGGATTTTACTGGCCCACCCTGTTTGCAGATGTACATCAGAAAGTAACAGCATGTCACCAGTGCCAACTGTTTGAGGGTAAAAGGAAACTCCTTCCTCTACCTCTTAAACCAATTTCAGTTGAGGCTCCTTTCCAACAATGGGGACTTGACTTCATTGGAGAAATACACCCTCCATCTTCGGGCCAACATAGGTGGATTCTTACTGCCACTGATTATTTTACCAAATGGATCGAGGCTGTACCAAGAAGGCAAGCCACTGACTCTGTTATTATTAAATTTCTTGAAAATAATATTTTGTCTCATTTTGGTTGTCCTAGAAAGATCATTACTGACAATGCAGCTACCTTTCGGTCGAAGAAACTCATTGATTTCTGCAATCGTTACCACATTGGCTTGGGCATTCCACGACCTACTACCCTCAGGGGAATGGGTTGGTGGAATCCTCAAACAAGACTCTGGTAAATATCATCAAGAAAACATTGCAGGAGAATAAAAAATCATGGCATGATAAGCTGGTATTTGCTTTATGGGCAGATAGACTGACCACCAAAAGATCAATTGGTATGTCACCATACCAGCTGGTCTACGGTACAGAGGCTATGTTCCAAACTTCTTTGGGAGTCCCTATCATGAAGTTACTTCAAGAAATGCAAGCTGAGCCAAGTGACTCCCAGAGAAGAATCAATCAAATGATTCATCTGCAACAGACTAGAGAAGAAGTTTTCAACAAAACACAGGTCATCCAGGAGAACATCAAGAAGATCTTTGACAAACGAACTAAGGAGGATGATTTTGAGCTAGGAGACCTAGTGTTGAGATGGGATGCTAGGAACGAGGACAAGGGAAAGCATGGGAAATTTGATCATATATGGACATGGCCTTACATGATCCAAGCTTTTAGAGGAAACAACACCTTTTTTCTAAAGAATGCCGATGGGTCAGATTTGCCAGGAGCACCTGTGAATGGCAGAATGCTAAAACATTATATCCCTCCTCAGTAAGAGATTTGAAGAACTCACTCTCCATTGTACATACCAGTTTTAATTTTCAGTCTTTACTTGCATTTTCTGAGTGAAGAACATTGGTTAGTTGGTTGAAGCCCGAAGAGAAGGCCCTAAGCTGTTGATCATTGTTTTTCAAAAAGTTTCCTTAGAACAAGACCAATGAAGGCTACTAGACAGATATGTTCAGGATGATAGGAAACTGGATTCTTGGCACTTAACAGGGCAAGTACCATCCCCAGGTGGAGCCGCTGTTATCACCCCATAAATTATGGGAATCAACTTATGACTTGGATATTATGGATATTATCTGTATCTAGTGTTTTTTATTGGCAGTTGATTTTTCATTTTGCAAAAAAGAAAAAAGAAAAAGAAAAAGAAAAAAGAAAAAGAAAAATAAAAAAGAAAAAGAAAAAGAAAAAGAAAAAAAAAAGAAAAAAAAGAAAAGAGGGCATAAAAGAATGGAAATAAAAGCCCCATGCAATAACAGTAGCTTGGCCATACCATTCAAGCATGGCCAAGTTCTCTTTAAATTTAATGCTGATAGGTTAGTGAATGCATCTGACCAGACTGTCTAATCCTGGTCAGATAGCCCCTAGGTTAGAACTAGTGAATACATCTTATCAGACCATCTAATCCTAGTCCGATATCCCCTAGGATAGAATTAGTGAATACATCTGATCAGACCATCTAATCCTGGTCAGATAACCCCTAGGAAGAATAACATCTTAACCCAACAATTTAATCTGGGTTAATTGTCTTGTGAAAGAAGGTTAGAATGTAGATTAATTGCTTTGCTTTCCTTGCCCAAATAAAACCCACTTGAAGAAAATGCTACATCAAGTCTCCGTTGCCTAAGGATAGTTGAAGTGATGTCCCCTTGGTGGTGTCTATGACAAAATTGGGAAAAAAAAACCATAAGAAGGCACTAATCCTAAGTTTTTCCTACACATGACTTTCTCTGCTCCCGACCTATGTTTCATTCACTTTCCAATGGTCCAGATCACGACGCTTAGATCAATGGCCCACAGAGTATTCTGGACCCNGGGGGTCCAGAATCGGGGATAATATTTGCGCAGATCTGGACGGTTCAGAAAAGAGCGTGTGAATCCACGGCCGACATTGGATTCCGTACCCCCCCGCCCATTCTGCCTTTAACAGAGGGGGGGGGTCCAGAATTGGTTATAACTTGGGTGCACATATGGACAACCTAGAATAGGGCGCTTAAATCTACGGTCCACATTGGATTCCGGACCCCCCCGTCCGTTCTGCCTTTAATGGAGGGGGGGGGGCGTCCGGAATGAGTATTAAAGAACGCGCTAAGATCTGCTGCCAGGAAACCAATGCGTAGATCAACGGATCAAAATGAATTTTGGACCCCCCCTGGTGTTCTACATTTAACCAAAGGAGGGGGTCCGGAAAAGATATTTCCTTCGGTGGGCCCATGGTCATACGTGGCGTCGGTCTATTGGTTCTCAAGTCCCATCCATCACATGCTCTCTGACAACCTGTCACTCATGGACCTCATCCTTCACTAAGTCCACTTGTCCCACTTGTTCCTGGGTTGAGTCCCATCCCATAACTGCTGTCATTCCCTGCTGTCAGGCCTTTACCCTTTCCATTAAATGACCAGCCCCCTTCGACGGATTTTACCTCCAATCACCTGCCTCCATGTCACTCATCCGTATGCTTTGGCCATCGTCATATGCCACCTCAGCCCTAGTGGCCCATTGTCCATTTATTACAGGATAACATACCCGTTATCCTGCTGACCCATCTCCCGCGCTAAACTGACCCATTTTTGAATAAAACTACCGTTTCCCTTGTTATTCGTTATTCATCCATCGCGCCAAAAACCTCTTATTCCTCCATTGCTTCAGCGTCACCTTCACCTACAGTCCAGTTGGCCCCACTAACATCGTGTTTCTTGTAGGTACAGTTGCTGAAATGGTGTCAAAGCCAAGACAAGCGGAAGAAGAAGAGAATCCTTTTCTTCCTCCTCCGGTTGACCTGGATAAAATTCCCTTGGTCGATAAAGATCGTTTGATAGCAGATACTATCTGCAGTTTTGACTTTTCTGATCTACAGTCATGGCTTCGGGAGGTTTTCTTGGACCAGAGCGACGAAATTGGACTCTGGGAGTCAAATTTGCCCCTGTATCTCTTTCCCCAGATTCATCATTTCCCCGAGTTTGCCCTCAAATGCCAAGCCCATTACATCCCCGACCAGAAAGCCATCGTTTCTTCATCTGGAGACGTCCTCTTCTTCATCACCCCCGAAGATATTGACCAGATGATGCAAATTACCCGTGCTGAATCTGCGTCCCCATTCAACTTAGAAATCCTCACCGAGCTATATCAGAAAATGACTTTCCCACATAGAGCTCAGATATTCGAGTTTTTTCTCCCCACTTCCGCTCCTCTCCCTTCCACCAATCCCCCTTACCCTTCTTCCATGTTCTCCACTAAAGGAAATCAAATCATTTCTTCCCTGTGTGCCCTGCTTGGTTACTATTTTGATCAATGGGTAGATGAGCCCATCCTAGGTTTTCTGTCCATTTTCTCAAATGATGAATAGCCTACCACGCAGTTCGACTACAACACCTTCTTGGCCAATAATATCCATGAACAATTTGTGAATTTTTCCACAGAGGGAAAGTTTAGATATTCATCCATTCTAGCTTACATGTTCATCTACTTTCAAGCCGACAGATTCAATTTCTCCATGCAGAAGATGGACGCCGACGGGAGGCCCCAGCTAGTCACAGCGTGGACTTCTCTTCTGAAACATAACTCTGTGGAATATGAATTCAAAGCGTTCATTGACCAGTTTTACCACCCTGTGGTAAGCATGTTGAGTGGCCGGCCTGAGCCACGAATAAATGATGAAGTCCAGAGAATTCTGCACCTCTCGGACAACTCAAAGACGGGAGACTGGTATTTGTATCAGAATCACACTGAGATCAGAGTTTACGGGTGCGAATTGGCGCCTTACAAACTCCCTCAATATTTGCCAGTAAGAATTTTTGCATTGGAATATATTAGGCAAATAATGAATTCAGATGACATTCATTTTGTTTCCCTGAAGAAAAAACAATAATTGAGAATCAAGGGGCAGATTGGTTCTTTCATCTGCAATAGACGAGGTGTAGGGGAAGAAGCAGATAAAATGTTGAAGGAGATGAAGTTCCCTATGAGTTTCACTTGGCACTATGATCCATGCGGGATCATTTCAGAGATGAGGGTGAAAAATAAGAATGTCCGTTATGCTCATGAGCCCAAGCCGAAGATTGAGAAATTCACAAATCAGACTGTATGGGAACCCAACACCTTGATGGACATGGAACAACCAGTTGATGTGGAAAAATAGGTACCCTCGACAAGTGTGCCACCCACTACCACACCTCAGGTTCCCAAGGAGAAGAGGCCCCGACAGGAATCATCTCCTCCTGTAACAGAGGTGTCATCAGAAGAGTTTAAGATGCACACCAAAAGGCCAAAGACAGCTTCAACGCCCGGCGCAACAGTAGAACAAGAAGTCCCAGCTACCACAGTGACCACCACAAGAGTCAAGCCAGTCACTCTACCTTTCGGCTTGAGTCAGCATAAGGGAATAATAACAGAATTGAAAACCACAGATTCTCCCTTAGATACTCTGCCAAGTAAGACTGGGCCCAAGTTGGGGATTTTTGAAAAATATGATTTGATCAAGAAGAAAAACCAGACTCTCACTAGCAGCAACTATGCCCAGTTTCAGAAGCAGTCATCCACAGCTCAGCATAGGCTTCTTTCAGCATTTGATACGGAAAAGGGTAGGATGCATATGGCTTACCTCCAAGCACAAGTGTCGGATCCTAAGGTGATATCAGATTACAAAAGGGCCACCTTTGAGTTTCAAGCGAAAGACATGCATCCAACTGATCAGATGGATTTGCACAAGAAAACAGGGGAGATGGTTTTTCACACACTGGCCCATGCTTCAGCTTCGGCTTCAAAATTTCGGATATCTTTGAACAATGCTCAGACCCAACTTAAGTTGGAGAAAATATCATCTTTTGCAAAAGACAACAGAATCAAGACGTTGGAGGAGTTGGTCCTCAAGATTGGTTATGACCCTGCTAACGTCAAGGCTGCCAAAGAGATGATTAAAAAGAAAAATGCTGACATCGCATCATTAAGAAAACAACTAAATCTCCCACCAACAGAGGACTCATAAGCGAAGGAGATAGCAGAAAAGGAAGGGGAAAAGGATGAGATGTTAAAGTTACTCATGGAGCAGAATGCTCAGCTAAAAGAGATGGAGGCTAAGATGGAAAGACTGCTAAAGGAGAAAGAGCAGGAAAAGCCAATGGAGGGCATTCCATTAAGTGCTATCCCAATTGCAGGATTGAGCACAGCAACCGTGACAGCCATTCCATCTGCAACATCAGTGCCACTACCAGAAGGAACAACAGACCTTGCCAAGTCCATGGAGAGGATGAACCTGCAAGAGTCAGAAATTAGCAGGCTTAAGAAAGAAGTGGAGAACCTTCAGGAGCTTAAGACTTCTTTCCAAACAAGCCTATCCAAAGAAAAGCAGGTGAATGAGCAAATCAGGAAGGAGTTACAGCAACTCCAAAAGCAGACAATGGCAGGGAAGACTTTGGTTGAGGTCAAAGAGATTGTGTGGACAGATATTTCCAAGTCCATAAATGAAATCTGGCCAATGTTTCAAATCATGTTTGAACAAAATGAGTTGCTCGAGAGGAGCAAACAGGCTATTGAGAAAATCAAAATGGAGCTGGGAGACATGCCAACACAAGCTAATGAAATCATAAGGTTCCTGAATTCCAAGACCAGGGAGGAACTCGAAGAATTGAAGATTGAGGACATGACTGAAACTATACTTGAAGTAAAAAGGGTTCTAACCAAAAGAGGTCTCATGCTTCATCTTGAGGAAAAGATTCAAGTCATGGATCAAGGAGTTCAGAAGTTTTTCAATAAGATAGATGCTCTCCAAAGGAAGGGCCTACCTGGCCTGAAGGTCATTAATGACAAACTAATGACACTCCTTGATTACAAGAAAAGGTTGACTGAAGTGTCTAAGGGCAGTTCCAAGTTTGCAGGGATAGAGGGAAGCATCACAGGCAAAGCATTCATGGACGCCCTGCATTTGGACATTAGTATCTGACATGAGATTAAGCACATATTCATCATCAAGCCTACATTTTCTAAGTACACGGACATGGATGAAGTGTATCGAAGATTGCTTAAAGTCACAGTGGCAGGTCATCTCAGATGGGAAGAACTGTGTGATCTACTAGATTAGCAGATGAGTTGTCACCACCCAGTCACCTGTCCAGTCAGAAGAGGTTGCGAAGGCACCTCGCCAACGGCCTACCCCAGGAATTCAGCATACAGTTGTATCGAGTCATCAAGCAGTTTTGATTAGTTAAGTTAGTTAGTCTAAAAATAGTATGAGCATGTCCTGATTAGTTATGAAAGGAATGTTTGTATTTTGAATTATAAATACTTCATCTTTCGAAGTATTGAGGGTTGTTGATTTGCACACCCTATTTCTATCAAACTATATCATTTTTGAAGAGATCCACCATTAATAAAGAAGAGGCATTTTACAGGATTATTGCGTATGTTCACTAGTGATGTGATTTTCTAAGTTAAATGTTTTTCTTTCTCTGTAATCATTTTGTTTTCTGGAACTAATCTTTATGAATAGCGTAATGTTGCAGGATTTATCTTTGATACCCTGTTTCTGATTCTAAAAGATCTTAATGTTTATCTTCTAAATATCTTCAATTAAGAAATTCTTAACTGCTTGTTAGTTGAAGTTATTTTCCTTACCTTTTCTTCTATCCATCATTTTAATTACTAAAGGATCCAGTGAATGTATTATCTCGCCCTGTGAAAATCTTCTTTGGCGTTTCTGGTTATTTCTCAGATTTGATTAAACGCAGACCCCATAGCCCATGGATGTGTAGACTGTCTCAACCAACTTCAAAAACTCTTTTACAACAAAACCTACAGTTTCTATACCTAGCCTAATACTTGAAATTAATAACAAAGTTAAATCTTATAGAGAGATCCCTCTCTGAAGCTGGAAGGGCTAGATCCCAGCTTTAAAAGCGGTTGGATAAGGTTACCTTAGTAGATTTCTTCTCTTTCAACCTCTAAGAAATTTACCAAGTGCTAACAAGCTGCAATGCTCTTTGAGTTGTTTACATGACAAACAAGACATAAAAAATCATAACAATTATATGATTTATAAATCTCTGCAATAAGGGAAACCTGTTATGCAAAAACTTATACTTGATAATCCAATTAATGAAGAAGAGATATCTGTCGTTCACAAACTGAATCAAACAATTGCTATGTTTTTTTATACACTTGGAAGAAATCAGATATGGATTATATTGATCAAGTTATATCATTTACAAAAGGCTAAGATAGCTAAAGTAGTCATTAACCAAATGCAAATAGATACACATAAACATGAAACAAAATATTGATATTATGAAAAGCTAAAGCTGTAACAGAACATCAATTCTATCTCAGTCTGTATTAAAATTCCATATCTTTGTTCTCCCACGAATGAGGATGAAATTATTACAAAAAAGAGAAGTATTTAAAGGTTTTCCACAAGGTAAAACCTCCTTGTGGAAGTTAAAATTGTTTACAAAAATCTGGGAAGATATTCCCAATTTTAACTAAACTAGGAAACTAAAATGCAAGTAAAACATCTAAATATCCTCTAAACTGTCCATCAAATTCCATGTAATTCGAATTCACCTGAAACAGGATAGAAACAGACAAATTAGAAAGATATTTTATTAATAAAACAAATAAAAATCTAACTCTACAGACTTAGCTACAGAATCATGCGATTATGTAGCTAATCTAAATCAGATACAAAATCGGCATTGAGATTGATTCAAATCTTTTCAAAGAATTAAATTTAATCATCATCTAATAAATATCTGAAAACGAATCATTTAGTTTGAAATAATTGAACCAACAGGATCCACATCATTCAATCAAATACAAAGATAGAAATACTCTGTTTTGATTATTATCATAAGTCGTGTAAAACATAATCATATGAAACAACACAATAATCGTTTTCTCAACAAATCGAATCCACCAATTGTAAAATCGTTTTGGTATTCAATTGAAATCAAAGCAAATCACAAACATTTTGTTATACTTTTCTTATCCACAAGAGGGATATTCGAATCGAACAGGATTATTTTCCAATCGTTGTGACTATGCTGGTACAACACACAGTTCATGCCACGAATAGATTAATTCAAAGGGGTGTGAAAATTAATTCAAATAAAATCATAGCCGGCTCGGATAGAATTCGTAAATTGTTATTGCAAATTGGGCAAATAGTATTGGCCAATTTTGATCAAAACGAAATCATTCCAATTAAACGAATCACAATTGGGTTTGACTAATTCGTTTTACAATTTAAAACCATACAGAGCAATAATCAAAATCGGGATCCAATTCCTAAAAATGATCAAACTAACAATGATCATCGAATCAATCGGTTGGGTTTAACAATAGTCATTGTTCCATAATTCAGGCGTATTTGCATAAGCTAAAATGAGATCATTGTTTTTTATAAAAACAGAATATTTCTAACCAAATTGAATTGAACCGAGTGATACCCGTGATTTGGAAAATCAAATAACACAGCATATCGTAACAAATATCCTCCCGAACACATTTACCAATCATAGCATACCAATGATAACAAAATCGAATCTGAGCAAAATCGTGTTCTAAATCGAGCATAAAACTTGTTGTGCAGAGTAGATACAAGACGAATCGAATTGAACACGATCCAACAATTTCGTTAACTCCATCAGGTAGATAACCAAATCAAATCCAAACGAATAACCATTACAATCCAATAAAAATCTATGAACAAATCAAATCGAAATTCCTTCTATTTTTATCAAAATGAAACCATATACAGGATGATCACTGAATGACTAAGACATTTTGAATGAGAGACAGAGCTATCAAATTTCAACCATTATATCAATCCTGGTGACTCACAAAACTAGAAATGATGTTGAGATACATACCTGGGTAGAAAGAAAATGCTTCTTCTGACAGACTACTTGATGAATCTGTGGATTGATCAAGGGTTTCAACAAGAAGTTGAAGCACAAGGCTGGACAGGTAGAAGGGGTTTGAAGCACAGGTCTGGAGAAGTGATAAGCATTCTGGCAAATGCTCACAGACCCGAAACGGATGTTCCAGCCACTGAAAATTGACTTGTAAAACAGGAGCTAGATCTCTGTAGTAACTCACTTTCGGAGGAAACCGCCCATTTTGAAGGTAAAGGGGCTAAAAACGGTTCTGGGTTTTCAACGGTTTGTTCTAATTCAAAACCGTTTGCCCAGAATCACTCACGCAAAAACGTGACTCTGGGGCAGTTACGGGAGTAGTCTTCTCTGGAAAAATGAAACCAAAACTGACTGTGAACACCATGGGGGTTCAATTTTCCCTTCAGGAGCCAAGAGAGAACATGCAGTGGACAGGGATTTGGGTAGGGTTTTGACTCTTTACCCAAAAATCAACAGAGGTAACCTGGTAAGGAGGCAGGCATTAATGCCAAAGTGTGCGAGGGTAGTGGAGTTATTTACTGCCATGCATAATAATTATGGTCAATAGTACCACCGCCGATTTACGTAGCTATTATATCCACTATAGCATAGTTTAATACTCATGTCACTTGCCCAACCAATGAAACAATGGTAAGTGTATAAACAATGTGTTCAATCAACGTTATACCAAAGTTTGAAACCATTAATCATACGATTCAAAACTAAAAGCATATGTTTAACCATGCACCATTGCATTGGAACAACTCATATCCATCGTTTAACCAATGTGCCAATAGGTAATCATATAATCAACAAACCAACAGTTATGAAAACACAAGATATAAATGAAATATTTAACCATAACACCCATTGCATTTTGACGAAACCAAAGGTCAAGTAAATCAAAATAAAAATGCAAATCCATATATTAATGCATTGCAAACTCAATGAAACCCAATCACACAATCAATATAAGAACGTTCAATGAGTATAGCTCGAAAGTTCTTCCAGCTACATAATGATAAACAATAGGTAAGCGCGATAGGCATATCGATAAAAAGATCATGATAGTTTAGATAGTGATTGAAATATGACTTTGAAAGATTAATTTTTCATGCTTACAGTCATGAAAACAAAACGAAAATAAGTGTGTAACTGTCGCAAGAAATGAAAATGTCGTTTATTGAAAATTGCGATGAGAAAAAATGACGTTTGCAAAACATAGGTGCAGGCAGCTTATAGGATCATAAAAAATGTGAATTGGCTGCCAACAATGGCGACACACTGGTAGAAGCAGTTATCTTTGTCAAAATAAACAAATTCAGATTAGGACAGCAAAGATAATTTCAACTAAAAAATAACAACCAGAAAATCGTACAAACATCATCATTAATCATCTTTTCCGGTAGTGTTTCAAAAGATGAAAACTAATAACAGTCTTAAGATCAGCAAGTCACGATATTAAAGATAAAATCTCCAATACTGTTGGCATAGCTACTGCTGCCAGCAGGCATCCATA
Source organism: Picea engelmannii (assembly GCA_009831015.1). Classification (NCBI taxonomy): domain Eukaryota; kingdom Viridiplantae; phylum Streptophyta; class Pinopsida; order Pinales; family Pinaceae; genus Picea; species Picea engelmannii. The sequence goes on along the minus strand of ML776659.1, from coordinate 2,181,948 downwards.
GCCTTGACAGGGTTGCCATTTAACCCACTCTGACATCCGTATCCTGTTAAGAAGTTCTGGATTAGAACAAAGGACATTAAAGAGGTTTCTTTTTTGCCAATTTTCATATACCCGACATTGCTTCGCTGCCAGCGGGCCTGTTTAGTACCCCGACGAAGTTGCCTTGGCGTCATGCATGCATTTACCCACTGCCAGCAGACCTGTTCAGTATCCCGGCGGGTTTACAAGCACTTCCCACAGCTCTTATTAGTAATTTATTTTGTTTTTTCTTTTATAGATATATAGCTGAGCGGGGTGACGCTGAAAATCATGATATTTTAACATATTTTTTTAGACCTCATCAGAATTTTTTTAGCATTGTCCTTTATTTAGATCCAGAGAAGTTTTATTTACAAAAACAATTTCCTAAGGCAGGGAGACATCTTCTGAGTCATTCCCTTAAGGAATAGGGGCAGCGTAAAAAGATAATAGATGATCATGACAAGCTTTACTCAGAGATCAAAATCAATCAACTTCTTTCAAACAATAGATTTTTCGAACACAGATAGAAATATACCACTGATGTTTGTACAAATTTCTCAGAAGTTATTTCAGCGAAGGAATTTCTTATCGTCATTGTCTGAAAAGCTCAGTGTACAGGTATGTGCATTTTTCAAAAACACAAACTGATAAGCCTAAGGGAGGGATCATAACACAACAACGAAGAAAAAATTAGAAAGTAAAGAAATCCAAACAACCAAAACAAAAACAAATATGTACAGAAGG
>ML776659.1:2164426-2178162 GCA_009831015.1 Picea engelmannii | reverse complement strand
TCATTAACCAAATGCAAATAGATACACATAAACATGAAACAAAATATTGATATTATGAAAAGCTAAAGCTGTAACAGAACATCAATTCTGTCTCAGTCTGTATTAAAATTCCATATCCTTGTTCTCCCACGAATGAGGATGAAATTATTACAAAAATGAGAAGTATTTAAAGGTTTTCCACAAGGTAAAACCTCCTTGTGGAAGTTAAAACTGTTTACAAAAATCTGGGAAGATATTCCCAATTTGAATTAAACTAGGAAACTAAAATGCAAGTAAAATATCTAAATATCCTCTAAACTGTCCATCAAATTCCATGTAATTCGAATTCACCTAAAACAGGACAGAAACAGAGAAATTAGAAAGATATTTTATTAATAAAACAAAAAAAAATCTAACTCTACAGACTTAGCTATAGAATCATGCGATTATGTAGCTAATCTAAATCAGATACAGAATCAACATTGAGATTGATTCAAATCTTTTCAAAGAATTAAATTTAATCATCATCTAATAAATATCTGAAAACGAATCATTTAGTTCGAAATAATTGAACCAACAGGATCCACATCATTCAATCAAATACAAAGATAGAAATACTCTGTTTTGATTATTATCATAAGTTGTGTAAAACAAAATCATATGAAACAACACAGTAATCGTTTTCTCAACAAATCGAATCCACCAATTGTAAAATTGCTTTGGTATTCAATTGAAATAAAAGCAAATCACAAACATTTCATTATACTTGTCTTATCCACATGACAGATATTCGAATCGAACAGGATTATTTTCCAATCGTTGTGACTGTGTTGGTACAGCACACGGTTCATGCCACGAATAGATTAATTCAAAGGGGTGTGAAAATTAATTCAAATAAAATCATAGCCGGCTCGGATAGAATTCGTAAATTGTTATTGCAAATTGGGCAAATAGTATTGTCCAATTTTGATCAAAACGAAATCATTCCAATTAAACAAATCACAACTGGGTTTGACTAATTCGTTTTACAATTTAAAACCATACAGAGCAATAATCAAAATCGGGATCCAATTCCTAAAAATGATCAAACAAACAATGATCATCGAATCAATCGGTTGGGTTTAACAATAGTCATTGTTCCATAATTCGGGCGTATTTGCATAAGCTAAAATGAGATCATTGTTTTTTATAAAAACAGAATATTTCTAACCAAATTGAATTGAACCGAGTGATACCCGTGATTTGGAAAATCAAATAACATAGCATATCGTAACAAATATCCTCCCGAACACATTTACCAATCATAGCATACCAATGATAACAAAATCGAATCTGAGCAAAATCGTGTTCTAAATCGAGCATAAAACTTGTTGTGCAGAGTAGATACAAGATGAATCGAATTGAGCACGATCCAACAATTTCCTTAACTCCATCAGGCAGATAACCAAATCAAATCCAAACGAATAACCATTACAATCCAATAAAAGTCTATGAACAAATCGAATCGAAATTCCTTCTATTTTTATCAAAACGAAACCATATACAGGATGATCACTGAATGACTGAGCCATTTTGAATGAGATACAGAGCTATCAAATTTCAACCATTATATCACTCTTGGTGACTCACAAAACTAGAAATGATGTTGAGATACATACCTGGGTAGAAAGAAAATGCTTCTTCTGATAGACTACTTGATGAATCTGTGGATTGATCAAGGGTTTCAACAAGAATTTGAAGCACAAGGCTGGATAGGCAGAAGGGGTTTGAAGCACAGGTCTGGAGAAGTGATAAGCATTCTGGCAAATGCTCACAGACCCGAAACGCATGTTCGAGCTACTGAAAATTGACTTGTAAAACATGAGCTAGATCTCTGTAGTAACTCACTTTTGGAGGAAACTTCCCACATTGAAGGTAAAGGGGCTAAAAAAGGTTCTGGGTTTTCAACGGTTTGTCCTAATTCAAAACCGTTTGCCCAGAATCACTCACGCAAAAACGTGACTCTGGGGAAATTATGGGAGTAGTCTTCTCTGGCAAAATGAAACCAAAACCGGCTGTGAACACCATGGGGGTTCAATTCACCCTTCAAGAGCCAAGAGAGAACATACAGTGGACAGGGATTTGGGTAGGGTTTGGACTCTTTGCCCAAAAATCAACAAAGGTAACCTGGTAAGGAGGCAGGCGTTAATGCCAAAGTGTGAGAGGGTAGTGGAGTTATTTACTACCATGCATAATAATTATAGTCAATAGTACCACCGTCGATTTACATAGCTATTATATCCACTATAGAATAGTTTAATACTCATGTCACTTGCCCAACCAACGAAACAATGGTAAGTGTATAAACAATGTGTTCAATCAACGTTATACCAAAGTTTGAAACCATTAATCATACGATTCAAAACTAAAAGCATATGTTTAACCATGCGCCATTGCATTGGAACAACTCATATCCATCGTTTAACCAATGTGCCAATAGGTAATCATATAATCAACAAACCAATAGTTATGAAAACACAAGATATAAATGAAAGATTTAACCATAACACCCATTGCATTTTCACGAAACCAAAGGTCAAGTAAATCAAAATAAAAATGCAAATCCAAATATTAATGCATTGCAAACTCAATGAAACCCAATCACACAATCAATATAAGAACGTTCAATGAGTATAGCTCGAAAGTTCTTCCAGCTACATAAAGATAAACAACAGGTAAGTGCGATAGGCATATCGATAAAAAGATCATGACAGTTCAGATAGTGATCGAAATATGACTTTGAAAGATTAAGTTTTCACGCTTACAGTCGTGAAAACAAAACGAAAATAAGTGTGTAACTGTCGCAAGAAATGAAAATGTCGTTTATTGAAAATTACGACGAGAAAAAATGACGTTTGCAAAACATTGGTGCAGGCAGCTTATAGGATCATAAAAAATGTGAATTGGCTGCCAACACTAAGTTCATCTTCTTACACCATATTCAAATGCATTGTAAAATTACCTTGAATAATCCCTCCAAGTTAACTGATTGTTGTTTTTCCAGGTTTTCATTGCCACTAACCGGTCATGAGAGACCATCATTAACTTTCACTCACCCTACATTCTAAATAAGTTAATAACTCTATTACTAAAACTAACATTATTATACCCTAAACATTGATACTTATTTTATTAAAATTATTAATATTTTTTCTTTATTAATACCAATATTATTAGTGATATACTTTATACCCTAAATAATAATATTATTAGGATTATTCTTTATTATTACTAATATAATTAGTGATATAGATTATACCCTAAAAATAGTATTATTAAATACTTAAAACTAACATTATTAAACCCTTAATATTATTTTTTTTGTAAATCAGAGTAGAACGCTATATTACTGTAGAAAATATGATATAAAATGGGGATCTTGGTCTGCCTAAAGGAAACCAAACTAGAGGAACGTTAAGGGCTTTTTTTAATAAAAAACTTAGAGGTAACTGGTCTGCCAATCTTGGAAACCAGAACAGACCTCCCTTTTTAACGTATGAGAAGCATAACCAAAAAATATAGAGCTAACTAACTACTCAACTGCTACTACCAAAGTCTGTCACAATTTATACTACACCCTACTACTTCCTGGGCATGACTGCCATTAAAGACAAAAGACATTGTAGACAAAATAATACAACACCTGGGAGTGGTCCTTCACCCCACAAGCTTGGCCTTTGTTGTCCTCCTTTGGGGAGACTATTCTGGTTCTTCTAATCTGGGTCGGTCCTCCTTGGCCATTCACATGTGTTATGTCTATATGGTGGACATATCTCAGGTACAGATGGAATTGTGCAGCCAACCACTCTTGTTTACTTTTCTGGTCCTTTTCAACCTCCACTAACAGATTGACAATAGTTTACAGCCTCTTGATACGAAGATGAATTTTGTCTAGCATAGTTTTAATCTCCCAGTGGTCTTCTTGGCGTGCCTCCTCCCGATTAGACTTTACTTTCCCCATCAAAATTTTGGTAAACCATGTCGTCTCCAACGTTCTATGGTAGAGGGTCTCCCTGGGATGGGTAGCCTCCAGATCTGTTATCCAATCTACCTCCTGCGCAATCTCCCCCCACTCTTTACCGCTCCGCTCCTCCTTGATTTCTTCCTCCAACTTATTGATTGTTGCCTTCCTTTTCAGCGATACCATCGTATGTAATGTGTTCTCTGCCTCTCTCACTACCTGCTTAATTCTAGTTAAACACCTCGAGCTTTCCAGGATATCCTTCCCCTTGGCACTTCTCTTTCTCTGGGTATGTTTCAAGCACGCCATGTCTTTATGCCTACCTGGTTCTCTACTTTGCCCTTTCTCCCGGTGCCTCACTCCGCGTCTCTCCTTAAATAGCTTTCTCTTGAGACTATAATTTTCACTACTAGATGACACCTTCTGGTTGTAGCCTTGTCTGCAACTCTTCTTCTTATAACGTTCCCTCTTCTGAGGACTTGTACCTCCTACTAATATTAGCGTGAGGTGGTGAGGTCGACCTTATTTATTGGCTGGTAAGGCCGAGTGGGCCATTATGTTACTATATCTTCCCTGGTCCTTGCTTCTGTCCCTGCTTACTCTATATCCGGATGCTCTTGGTCTCGTAGTTGTCCTAGGGGGCAGTGATCCTCCCTTGGTTATCGCCATCTCCACACCCCTTAACTCATCATGATTTTCCAGCCTGCTACTTGGCTTCTCTCCCTTACTATCACCTCTAAACTTGTTGTTGTTCAGTACTTCCTTTTGTTTTCCCACTTTCTTCCTATCGTGTTCCCACATGATAATTGGGGGCTAGGTTTTGTGACTACCATATGCCTCCTGGGTCCCACACCGGGTCGAGGAGCCCCATGTCATCCTCGATGTGACCCTCATCTCTGAAGCTGCCACCATGATCTTGTTCCACTAAGTGAATGCAGTCTGATATTAGTTTCCCCCTTGGGATTCTGGACCCAACCTCGTCTAGCTCATGTCCCTCTATGTTTACCCCTTCGTTGTCTAGCCTATCTACTAGCACATTCGTCGCCCTGCGAATCCATATAAACTCTATCGTGTTCAGGGTTTGCAGGTGTTCCTTGATTTTTTGAAGGGAATGTGCTAGATGCCAATGCCTTTTCACCTTTCCCACCTTGGTTCCATACTGGATTTTCTTCACAATGTTGAAAACCAGTGTCGAATCGCCTTCCACGATGAAATTCTCCATTCCCTCACTGCGTAGAATTTCCAGGCCAAGTTCTAGAGCTCCAAAATCCACCGCATTATTTGTGGAATTGACTATGATCCTATCATATAGATGTAAGATGGTCCTTCTGCTATCTCTTGTTACCCCACCAGCTCCTGCCACCCCTGTACTTCCTTTTGTCACCCCATCAAAATCCATCTTAATGAATCCTATCGGAGGAGGAACCCAAGTATTGACTCATGTATGGATTTACGGGTCTCGGGCCATAGGTATGTTAAATATCCACTCTTTCATATAGAACAATTCCAAAATTTGTAATTATTGGCTTGTGTTTTGGTTTTTGGAGTTGTTAAGGTTAAGGCTCTGTATTGTTTCTATTATTTGACTTACGATAATGTCCTTTATCCTCGAGGCCGGTTGGATTTCATTCTTAAATATTCACTTGTTTCGTTCTTTCCAAATCGCCCATATTACCATCCTTGACGTTAGACCCTAGCACAGGTTCACCACATCATTATCGCTATACCTCTCCTTCTAGTTTTTTATTGTGGCTTTGATATCCCCCATTACCCTATTTTACTGGCGGTAAATACAGGCCACCCAATCCCAGATCTCATCTGTATAGTTTCACTCGTTTAGGAGATGATCCGTCGATTCTTCCTAGACCTCACACAGATGACACCGTGAGGGTCCAATGAATCCTCTATTTTTTAGGTTATCTCAGGTCAGTATCTTCTTATGTAGGATTAACCATTCAAACACTTTAATATCTGGCCATTGGGGGCCCTTCCAGATCCTTTCCCAGTGTGCTTCTGGGTTTTCTTGGTCCTATCCTGTTATGTAGTACCGAGCCTCTTTTAGATTGAATTCCCCTCCATTTTTCCTTCCCCACCTTAATTGGTCCTCCTCTTCTAAGACCCCAATTTTCCTTTTCCCCAATTCCTCCTCAATCTCATTCATCACTGGGTCTCCCTGAGTGTTATTTTGTGGGTTGATTTCGTCCCAAATTCTCCATCCGATGTTCTCCTCCCTCTGTTTCCAGTACTGATGGAATTTCATTTTTCCTTGCCGAATCATCTCTTTCTTGATAACCTCTCTGTTTTGGTTTTCCATTCTAGGTTCCTGTTGCTAATCATCCTCCCAGAATCTTGTTGTTCTCCCATTCCTAATTTCCCAAAAGCTATGAAACTGTATCCATTTTTTATTCCTCCAAGAAATATTCCAGATAGCTGAGCCTTTGTTTTTGCCCATGAACCTGATTCTCTCCTGGGGGTTGACCTTTGGGGCACATTTTTCTTTCCACAATTTAACCCATGGCACCGAGATTTCCTTTACCCATATCCACCACAATGTTGCCTCGTATGCCTCATTAGTTACCTGTGGGTCTTGTAATCTGAGTCCCCCTTTGTTCTTTGGTCTGCACACTTTGTCCCATGCCACCAATGCCCATTTATTTTTTTCCTTATCTCCTCTCCATAGGAAGTCTCTCTGGATTTCTCTAATTTTTTGTAGGATTCCTTTTGGCACTGGAAACACTGACATAAGATACATCAGGATTGCTTGTAGGATCGCTTTAGTAAGGATTAACCATCCTGCTAGGTTTAGAGTTCTATAATTCCAATTCTTAACCCTCTCCTGCAGCTTGTTGATGACTCCTTCCCACGTTATGTTCCTACACACCTTGTCTGTCAGGGGCACTCCCAAATACTTCATTGGGAGTGTTTTCTGCTGAAACCCCAATATGTTGGCCAGGTTCCTTTGGATTGTTGGATTTGTGTTGAAGTAGTAGATCATGGATTTAGAGTGGTTTATTTCAGCCCCCGAGGCCTCTCCAAAATCTTCTAAAAACGTTTTGTACGCCTTTGCTTCCTTGACCGTGGGGGTTCCATGGAGCAAGGTATCGTCCAAAAATTATTGGTGTGTTGAGGTTGGGAAATCTTCAAATGTTTTTAGGCCTTTGATTTCGCCTTCGGTCATTGTTGTATTTATGCTCTTGCTTAGCCCTTCCATCATTAAAATGAACAGGAAAGGGGAGAGAGGATCCCCTTGTCTTATACCCCTCGAGGGGTAGAACGACTTGGCTGGAGCTCCATTTACTAGAAGTGAGAAGCTCGTTGTAGAGACTAGGTTGATGATCCATTTAATTCAGTGATGATCAAAACCAAAATCTTCCATCGTTTTTTCCATAGAGTGCCAGCTTATTTTGTCATAAGCCTTTTCCAAGTCCAACAGGAGTAACATCCTCACTTTCTTTTTAATTTTCAGGGTATGTATTATTTCATGGGCTTGTATGATGTTGTCCATAATCTGCCTCCCCTCCATGAAGCCGGCCTATTCCTGTGAGATCAGAGTTGGGAGAAGTGGTTTCAATCTATTAGCTATTAATTTTGAAATTATCTTATACACAACATTGCACAAGGCTATCGGTCGATAGTGGTCCGGATTCCTGGATTCATTTTATTTTGGGATCAGAGTGATCATCATGGAATTTAGGGCCTCCAGGATTGAGGCTGAGCATATGGATTCCTCCACTATACCATAAATATCATGCTTAACCATATCCCAACATGCTTTAAAAAATTCCACTGTGAAGCCATCTGGGCCTAGAGCCTTTCCATTTGGAATCTCCCGGATCACTTGGTCTACTTCTTCCTTTGCTATGGGTTTGCAAAGGTTGAAATTGTGTTCCTCTGTTACCAACTTAGGGATGTGCCTTACTATCCTCTAGATTGCTTCGGTCCTGTCTCGGTTGGGTTCTATGGCTATCCCCTGGAAGTGTTTGACCAAAGTGTTTTCAATGTCATGGTGGGACTCTCTCTCTATCCCATCCTGATCCCGGATCTTCAGAATTCTATTATGAGATATTCTCGCTATAGTTGATATGTGGAAGAAATTGGTATTTCTCTCCCCTTCCTTAAGCCACTGAATTCTGTATTTTTGTCTCCACAGGGTCTCTTCTTGCTTACATCTTGCTTCCCAATCTTGTAATAATTGGTTCTCCTCTTTTTTCCTCTCCTCGGAGTATCCTTCTTGGATGCATTGCTCCTGTAGCTCTTCCATTCTTACCTCTATCAGTTTTTTCGCTTGGTTGATGTTTCCAAAAAATTCTCTGTTCCACTTCTTGAGTTTTTTCTTTATGTAATTGAGTTTTTTCTGAAGTCTAAACATCTTTTTCCCTTGTTTCGGGATATCCTCTTGCCACCAAGCTTTGATGTTTTCCTTGAAGGTTGGGTGGTCGATCCATAATTTCTCGAATCTGAAAGGCATGTTCTTTGGTGTTGTCTGAAAATTTGCCTCCAATTGCACCAGCCAGTGGTCTGATCCCTCCCAGGGAAGGATGTTGCCTTCCAACGCTAAACCCTGTAGAATGATGGATTCTGAGACTAGGAATTTGTCTAGCCTCGTGGCCACCTGGTGGTGTTAATGTCTTTTGTTGTTCCAAGTAAATTTCGCATTACTAGTCTTGATGTCCACTAGCTCCATTTTTTCAATGAAGGTTGTGAACTCTTCCGCATCTCTGTCCAATCTCCGGTTTCCCCCTTTTTTCTCATCCAGAGTAGTTATAATGTTGAGTCCCCAACCAGAATCCAATGAATGTTATTGTTCCGCAACTTTAGATTTTCTAGGCCTAGGAGCATTCTTCTTTTATCCTCCAATACATGGGGTCCATATACATTTGTACAGAAGACCTCCTCCGTGTTCCCTATCACTTGCATTTTTATAGATAATGTGTGCCTAGTGGCTTCAGCAGAGAGTAGATTCATCGATTATGGGTTCCACAGGGTGAGTATGCCTCCCGCCGTGTTTTGACTCTATATAGTCAGAAAATTGTACTTATTCTAGTACTTCTTACTTATTATTTCCATTCCGTCCATATTACATTTTGTCTCTTGAATGAATCATATATCTGGTTGTTCCATCTTCAGTCTATTTTTAAGGATTCATGGTTTTCTAGGGTTGTTCAGTCCCCTTATGTTCCAATTAATAACGTTCATTTAAACATGTGGGGGGGAGTTGGGAAAGAGATTTTTTATCTTACTTGAATTTATTAGAAGCACTCCTAATTCATGTAGGGCTACGTTGTTTGATTTCCTCCCTCTCTTCCGTCTTGCATGCTTTGGTGAGTGTTGTGGCTGAACTTCTCCTGTTTTGATACCCAAGTTTCTTATTTCAACATGAATGTGCTTGATTCCTCTAGTTTTTTCTTCCTCCCTCAGAAAGAATAGGTATTGGATGCGATCCAATTTCTTTTTTTGTATATTGTCGACTCCTTGATTTTTCCATTGTTCCAGTATATTCAGGAGGTCTATCCCTTCCCTTTCCATGATATCTCTTAGGTTTGGGTCTTCTATTCCAATCTCGCTTGGTGTCATTTCTAAATCGTCGTCAACCTCCTGCATTGGGGTATTTGTGTCTCCGACGCCTTCTTCGATNCGTGATTTTCTTGAGAGTTTTGACTCTCTGTGGTCTTATTTGCTTCCTGTTCATTTGTCTCCCTTTATTTTTTCCTTTTCTATTGCTCCTCTTCCCCATGTTTTGGATTTCCCTGTCCTTCAACTCTATTCCTTGCTTCCGGGTTTCTCATTGTGGCGGGCTTTCCTTGTCTCTTATTTCCTCTACCTTTTTAGTTTGGCCTAACAAAACCGTCCTCATCGTGTTATTGTTTAGAGTTTTCCTGTTCCAATTTTTTGTTTAACGGACATTCTCTTAGTAGGTGCCTGTGTTCATGACACCTTCTACATCAAAACAGGATCTTCTTATAGTCTATTCTTTGGATCCATTCCTCATCCCTGAACTCCAGACTGATTGCCTCCGGGAGTGCCCCTGATACATCCATCTCTATATAGATTATGACATAGGATGTATACTTCCCTTTTAATGTTGCATCAGACGTCTTGAAATATTTCTCCATATTGTTCCCTATGGCTTTGAAGGTGGACGGAAACCAATAATCTAGCAGGAGGGAGTAAAGCTTGAGCCAGACTGGGACACTTTCAAAGGTATCCTTTTCTGGGGAGAAGTTTTCCTTCCAAGGTCGCATGTACAATCCCGTTGAGGCATGGAAATGCGCCCCCCCACCCCCCCAAATATTTTATCTCTGTCTTCTAAGTTCATGAAGACTGCTGTAAAAAATCCCAGGTGGAGGTCTACTTCTCCACTCGGCTTCCATTGGTATTTTATTCAGCTGCACAGGGTCTTTTATGTAGGCCACATGCCCATAAACTTGCAGATCAGGGCGTGTGTCTTCATCTGATCCTTGAAGAGTGTTGATTTTTCAATAAGCAAGGTTAAGTATGAATTTCATTCTATTTTAGCATTTAACCATAACCATTAATGTTGCAACAACCAAGATCACAAGAAGAAGCACCATGCACAAGAACACAAGAAGTATCTTGGGAAACCCTTCTCAACAAGGGAAGAAAACCCAACCAAATCCCTTGCTATATTCTTCAAGAGAAATACCTTCTCCACCAAGATAAAACCTAGCACACAAGAGGCTGCTCAAACCCTAGAAGACTAGCACCAAAGAGAGATGCGCACTTTTCCCAAGGAAGTGTACTTGCTAAAATTTCCAAACTCACTTGAAAGATATGTTTCCTCAATGGGGAATTTACCTTTACTTATACTAACCTGAACTTGTCGACATAAGTGTCTATTGGGATAACAGGGTCGACCTCAATAGCTTATAACATAGTTAATATTAACCAGATTAATTATCTTTTACATTAATTACCAGTCACATTAAGGTGGGGCCAACCCATACCCTTTACATTACAATTAGGGTTACAGGCAGGTCTAACTCTTGAACAATATAGCAAGGGATCTTATACACCCACTAGTGCTCATCCACTAGGGACACATCCATAGGGTTGTCCATATCTTTGGCTCACTACATTACAGAGAATAACCACTTCTTCACACGTTCACCTGTGCTCGTCCACAGGCACGTGCACTCAACAAATCTCCTTTCCCACTGTCTCACACAGGAGAGTCATCTGGAGTTTCTCGTCAACTCTGCTGCTCAGAGGAGGCTAATACATCATCTTCACTTATGTTCCCATGACGATGCACCCAACACTTTGGGATTTCACATGTTCACATTGTGCTCAGCCACAGACACATCTTAACTCAACAGATCGCCTTTTCCCATAGGATAATCATCTAGAGTTATTCTCAACTCTCTGAATGGAGGAGGTCATCTCTATGTTCTAGCTCTGTCTCAGATAGGAACCACATGCCCTCTTTAGGGGATTTCTCTTAGGTTTGTAAGCTGGATAATATCTTCACATGGCTGCAATGATCCACATCTCACAGGTTTGTAAGCTAGAGAAAGTCTCACATAGCTGCAATCATCAACACCCCCTCTTAGTTAGGGAGGCATTCTTCATCATGCCAAGTCTCACACTGATGTACTTTGAATTTTGTCTTGGCTGGAGTCATCAATACTCCCTCTCAACTAGGGAGGCATTCTTCACTAATTTATCTTGGTGAAGATGTCTGCAAACTGCTCATGTGTAGGAAGGTACTGTATGTGTATGATTTTTCCTCTGTATCATATCTCTGATATAAAGAATTTTTCATCTCGTTGTGTTTCGATTCATCAGAAGACACTAGGTTCTCAAGGATATTTATACACGGCTCTTAGTTATCATCATAGGATCCATCTCATGGTCAAGTAAATATGTCAGAGGCTTGTGAAGCCACATTGATTAGCACAATCACTGCTATATACTATGTCTCTGATGCACTCAAGGTCACAAAGTTATTTTTTTTTATTTGTTTCCTGTTGGATTAGGAAACCATGGAAAACTTCATGGTAGAACATCAACCAGATGTGCTCTTCTAGTTCACTATACTTTCTACTCAATCTGAGTTGGCATATTCTACAAAATCAAGTTCACACTGAAGGTATGTCTCAGGCCATATCCAACTGTGCCTTAGATATATCTTTAATACATGTTTTGTTGTTGTCTAGTGTATTGGTTGTGGAGCCTGATTATCTTCTTGATTCAGAGGCCTTTTACTTTCAGCCGTGTTTATACCCCATGAAGTATTTACACCCCAAAAGTATGTACACTCTTCCACGCGGGGGAGTGCAGAGGGGGGGTACCCCCTTTGTTGGGTCCTGGGGGGCTATCCCCTTGGCTAGGGGGTCTAGGGGCAAGCGGGCCCCCAGCAGGGGTTTGGGGGTGAAGCCCCCGAAGGAAAAATTGCCTTGTAAATGTATATTGTAATTTCATTGTAAATTTGGACCGTTCATTATAAGGTCACAGATCTAACGATAGAGATTATGTTAGGGTTTTTTGCCCTAGAAGGCAACTCTCTTTTATGAGGGAAATGTATTGCGGCTATGGTTGATGGCGAATATTGTATTCTGAGATAGAAGATTGTGAGAGAAAGAAGAAGAAGTTACAACGGGATTTTCTCTAGGTTGTATCCCTTCATTTGTTGGATAATAATAAAGGAAGGACCTGGAAATTTCTCTAGTGGACGTAGCCCACACTGGATGAACCACGTAAATCAGTGTCTCTATTGTATTGTGTATCTTCTATGCTTTGTTTCCGCATTTGTTTTATTTTATTGCTCCGCGGTCTAGTTTTTTCTAACAACTGGTATCAGAGCGAAAGGTAACTCGCAGGAAAAGAGGGTTCTTGGTTCGAGTGGGAGCAATGTCAGAAGATGGAAAGTTTAGGGTCAAGAAATTTAATGGCCAAAACTACCAGTTATAGAAGATGCAGATGGAAGGCTATTTATATCAGAAGGATCTATTCCTACCATTGGGCGAAATAGCAAAGAAGCCGACGGCTACGAAGGATGAAGAATGGGAGATTCTTGACAGAAAGGCTCTAGGAACGATACGGCTGAGCCTGGCAGCATCGATGGCTTTCAATATTTCGAAAGAAAAGACAACGAAGGGTTTGATGGACACGTTGGCCAAATTGTATGAAAAACCATCGACATCCAATAAGGTATTTCTAATGAAGAGATTATTTAATATGAAGATGTCAGAAGGTGGGTCTGTTGCAGATCATTTAAATGATTTTAATACGGTTACTAATCAACTAAGTTATGTAAAAGTGGACTTTGATGATGAGGTCAGGGCTCTTCTAATATTGTGCTCATTGCCAGAAAGCTGGAACGACTTGGTCATGGCTGTAATAACTTTGTCTCTGGTTAAAATACTTTAAAATTTGATGATGTTGTTGGTGTTATCCTTAGTGAGGAAATGCGACGGAAAAGCACAGGTGAGACATCAGGAAATGCGTTGAACATGGAGAACAGGGGAAGACAAAAGGATAGAGGAAATGGTTTTGGTAACCATGGGAATTCTAGGAAGGGCAGATCCAAATCTAGACTTGGAAAGATAGAGTGCTGGAATTGCTGAAGAAAGGACATCTGAAGAAAGACTGTAGAGCTCCAAAGAAACAAAGAGATGGACAACATGAGAGAAATCAGGAATCAAATGTAACAAGTGATGTGTTACAAGATGCTTTGATTCTTTCTGTAGATAATATTTCTGAGTCTTGGGTAGTAGATTCAGGGGCTTCATTTCAT
>ML776659.1:2121700-2139704 GCA_009831015.1 Picea engelmannii | reverse complement strand
AAACGTGGCAAGAGAGACGTTCTAGTGGAAAACGTGGCAAGAGCGACGTTCCAGTGGAAAACGTGGCAAGAGCGACGTTAACGTGGCAATTGCGACATACATCTTCACAAACGTCGCAAGAGCGACGTTCCAGTGGAAAACGTGGCAATAGCGACGTTAACGTGGCAAGACCGACGTCAACGTCGCAAGAGCGACGTTATCGGGCAACATGAATTTTTTTTTTTATAAATTTCCTCTATTTTGCGACAATATGGACAATTTTGTCCATAACGCCGCAAATAAAACGTCGGAATTTTTACAATATGTAGTAGTGATATTTTCCTTATCTTAGGAAAATCTCATTGGTCCTCTATCATACTTCTTGTCTCAAGAAGTAGTGCTTCATACTTAGATTCTTCATTTCTAATTTAGAAGTCAAGGATTACTTGTACCCAACAATAAGGATTTCTGAATAAGTCATCAAAATCAGGCTCTCGTCATCAACACTGTAATGATATAGGTTTGGATCAACAACACTCTTGCTGAAGTCCAAACTCATCAATATTTTCTCTATCTGATATAGTTTCCAACTTATGGATAGTAGTACATATGGTAGTGTGACAGGTTCACTAGATCAAGTTTCTCATCATAGACAACTCCCTCTGTTTGTGAGAAACTTCTGGCTATAGATATCATTTTGTATTTCTGGACATTTCTATTGGCTGCATGTTTGATCTTATAGATTCACTTGGAAGTTACCATAGACTTCCCTTATGCATCATCCTTTAAGATATATTGGTATTCTTCTATTATGGCATCTTTCCATACCTATTCTCTTTTTTCCTCTCTAAGACAAGGAGGCTCAACATCAATGAGGTGGCTCATGACTGAAGGATATCTCAAAAATCTCTTTTGCTTTCTCGGGATGTGCCTTGAGAGGCTTGTATTTTTCTCCGCCTCTTGTAGAGTGAGTCTAGATATGTATTTTATTCCCTACTGCAATATCTCTGAACATATCAACTGGAGCAACTAGATCAACTTGAATAATATATGTCTCCCTCTGAGCTGTTGAAGGGGGAGAAGGCATTGTCTTCATCTAAGGTTGTCTAGGTTTTTTGAATGGGTATATCGTCTTTAAGGACAAAATATTCTACTTGTTCTCGCATAATAATCAATATATGGTTTGGATTCCCGTACCATGGATAATGGTCCAAGTCTTTGAGGGATACCATACTGATGATTTATTAAAAAATGCAATCAACTATAAAATTTGAAATCAATTGATTTACCTGGCTTGTAGTCATGTTCTAGTTTTAGAGGAAGTACTTCTCTTCTCTCTTCTCTTCATTATTTTGAGGTGGATATGGATCAATGTCAGCGGTGGAAGCATATTGTCTTGCCTTCTTCCTAGTTGGACAATTTCTTGCATAATGTCCATAATTGTCACATCTGAAGCACTAATTTTTTGAAACATATCTTCTTTGATAACCTGGATTTGATGAAGGCCTTTCAATTTTATCTGTTTTCTTGAAATTTCTTTTGAATTTCCCTCCTTTCTTTGTATGAAGTGAAAGAGCATGAATTTCTTCGGAGGAATCTTCTACTCCTCTATTTCTGAGTCTAAGTTCTTCTTGAGTCCAATCTGTCCATAGAAGATCAAAGGTTGGTAGATCTTCTCTTCCACTGATACTCTGAAGGAAAGTCCCCCACAGTTTTGGAAGGTTGTTGAGAGTAGTTAAGACAAGTTCTCTATTAGACATGATTTCTCCGATGGTCTCTAACTATTCTTTAATCTCTGATAACTTCATAAAGAAGATGACATCTGTGTCACCTTTCATCATCTTGGTACTTTAAAGTTGGCTCTTCAAGGTAAGAGCTCTGAGGGTCTTGTCACTTTCAAACATTTCTTTTTAAAAAATTCATACATATCATAAGTTGTCTTAGGGTTGGAAATACGAGGTAAGAGATGGTATTTTACTGAGTAGATGATTAATTTTATTGCTTTGACATATTCTTCCTTTCTTATCTTCTTCTTTACATCTGTAGCTGTGTCTGGTAGAATTTTAGTTACCACATCCAAGAGGTCATCTTCTGCAAGGGTGACCTGAAGCCTTGATTTCCAGGAGATGAAGTTTCTTTCTCCATCAAGCCTATCTTCTACGAAGGTTTCGTTCTTCATTTGATTGATTTCTTCAAACTCTCGCCAACTGGATCTTGAAAACATAATTATTAGGTTAAATTAGTAACCTTGGATTATGTTGGAATTATGACTGCCAACAATCAAATTGATAGTTTCACTGAAATTATTTTTGAAATAAGAAAAATGTTTCTTCAAGAACTAGAAATCTAAGATCCGGATTCTGCAGAAAATTTTTGGCACCCTAGAAACCCTAGGAACAAAAACTCAAAATTCTCGAAATTTTATTTTAAGAGCTTCTGGAGATGCACTGGAGGAGGCTATACTCTTCTATGCCAAAGATAGCCCCAACATCCAAGTATTAAGGGCTAGAACACCATTGAAAGGAGGGTCCTACTAAATTTTCTGGAAACCCTAGAAGGGTCGTACGATTCTGCAAAAGTTGATAGGAGGCTTGGTGGATGCTTGTGCAATGGGTTCTTTCAAGACCTATGCTTTGATACCATGTTTATTTTTCAATAAGCAAGGTTAAACATGAATTTCATTCCATTTTAGCATTTAACCATAACCATTAATGTTGCAGCAACCAAGATGACAAGAAGAAGCACCATGCACAAGAACACAAGAAGTATCTTGGGAAACCCTTATCAACAAGGGAAGAAAACCCAATCAAATCCTTTGCTATATTATTCAAGAGAAATACCTTCTCCACCAAGATAAAACCTAACACACAAGAGGCTTCTCAAACCCTAGAAAACTAGCGCCCAAGAGAGGTGTGCACTTTTCCCAAGGAAGTGTACTTGCTGAAATTTCCAAACTCACTTGAAAGATATGTTTCCTCAATGGGGAATTTACCTTTACTTATACTAACCTGAACCTACCAACAGAAGTGTCTATTATCACAACAAGGCCAACCTCACTAGCTTATAACATAATTAATATTAACCAGATTAATTATATTTTACATTAATTACCAGTCACATTAAGGTGGGGCTGACCTGTACCCTTTACATTACAATTAGGGTTATGGGCAGCTTTGACTCTTGAACAATATAGCAAGGGATCTTGTACACCCACTAGTGCTCATCCACTTGGGGTACATCCATAGGGATGTCCATATATTTGGCTCACTGCATTACAAAAAAGAACCACTTCTTCACATGTTCACATGTGCTCGTCCATAGGCACATCCACTCAACAAATCTTCTTTCCCATTGCCTCACACAGGAGAGTCGTCTGGAGTTTCTCGTCAAATCTGCTGCTCAGAGGAGGCTAATACATCATCTTCATTTCTATTCTCATGATGATGCACCCAACACTTTTGGATTTCACACGTTCACCTTGTGCTCAACCACATACACGTCTTAACTCAACATATCACCTTTTCCCACAGGGGAATCATCTGGAGTTCTTCTCAACTCTCTAAATGGAGGAGGTCATCTCTACATTCCATCTCTGTCTCAGATAGGAACCACACACCCTCTTTAGGGCTTTCTATCAAGTTTGTAAGTTGGATAATATCTTCACATGGCTGCAATGATCCAAATCTCACAGGTTTGTAAGTTGGAGAATGTCTCACATAGCTGCAATCATCAAAAAAGAGTTGGGACTCGGGATCTTCTAGAATAACTTTTGGGATTAACGTTTTTTTTGGTTTGCATGGGTTGTTCCCTCCTCCCCCACTATGGTTTTCTGTTTCTGGTGCACTACTCCAAGCCTCCCTGGTCTCCTCCCCCACTCATTCTTTTTTTCTCTGGTTGTCCTCTTTATGGTTCTCTTGTCCTTATCCTGAGGTCCCTATCAGAGGTTCCTTAAACCCTACGTTGCGTGGAATTTTCCCTCTGTCCACCACCACTTGCTTGTACGAGGGAGTCCTGCTCCCTCCCCCTCTTGTCACCATTCTTCTCGTTGCTGCAACTGTAACCCTAGAACAAGTCCCTGGAATCCTCCGTCAAAGTTTGTCAAAGCTCCGTTAAGGTATTAGGTTTCTATTAAACCTTTAATATTAATACTAATATTATTAATGATATAATTTATACTCTAATAATAATTTTATTACATATTTAACCTAACCTTAATATTATTATTATTCTAAGGTTTATTCCTTATTACTAATTTTAACATATGTAGTAATAAAGGTGGTTTCTTTTATTCATGTTGGCATCTAATGCACTGGAAATTAGTCTATATTTAATACACTGAAAATTCAATAAACTCTCGTAGTGTACAGGTAAACCATGGATGATGGCGAACAAAATATTTGGATTTTCGGTGGAACGATGTTTTGAAAACCGGGAGAACGGTGTTTTGAAAACCGGGAGAGTCAGTTTTACTTTTTTGAATGATTTATAATTAATTTTATTTAATTTTATAAGGTGGAAAAACTTATTATAATTTAGTTGTCAATAGTAAAGTAATGACAAATATATTTTTCCATAAAATACTTTATCAATATATTTTGACATAAAATACTTTACAAATATATTTTTCTATAGAATACTTTACAAATATATTTTTCCATAAAGTTTTACAAGTGTTTGTACACAATATCAAAATCATCAAGGACAATGATTACTTCTTTAATCAACTAATTTGGAAATATAATTTTTAATTTTAATTTTTAATTTTTCTTCTAATAAGTTAGAAAGTCCATTTATATTAGAAATGTTTTGAGAGAATACCTAATGCTTATGTAAGTGGTATTTTAAGAGTGTTTATTACCTCTCCATTTCACATTTACAAATTCTTTGTAAAGGTGTTTTAGGTCTATCTTTATAATATTTGTTTTCTTCTTTAAATTAGTAACAAAATGTAACATCCCTCTCTTGTGCACACTGAGCGAACTTATTTTTTGAGGACACTTGCGTGTAAGTGATCTGGGTTATTATGCTATTGGTTTTTTTGATTATGATTATGAGATATTGTGGATTCGATGATATGTTATTTTGTTGTATTTACATAGACATGTGATATTGACTGGGTTCTCCTGAGTGTGACTTTGGACATTGAGGATGCAGAGGCATCGATGAAACCCCTTGGACTCCGGATCGAGTCAGGGAGTGGACTGTTGGGTTTGAATGTTGTTGATGTGACATATGTACAAATGATTAGATGTTATGATGATTGATTATTATTGTTGACATGATTCGTTGATGGATGCAGGCTGATGATAGCTTGCCGACCAGACCCACATATGGAGTAGAGGGGTCACGCAAAACAACCAGAGACATTGAGGGAGAGGTGTGGTAGAAACCCTGCCACAACCTACTAGCACTCCCACCATGGCTCGAACTGTAGGTTAACAATTACCTAGTTCTAGAAGACCAATGATGTTGTGAGGGAATACTATGACAGTCGCTCACGATGATTCTAAGGGGAGCGCAATAAGGCATGGGTATTATTCCTTAGAGGCCCTTAGTCTCCCACAATATCACTTAGCGGAGTATTGACTCCACGGGTTTGACGTCTACCAAATTCAGTCAAGAGGCGAGTGGCACCCTTGGAGCACATAGTGCGTCTTGAAGGGCATGTCGTGCAAGGAAAACAGAAAGAGGTGAGTGGAACCCTTCGAGCACATAGTGCGTCTTGAAGGGCACATCGCGCAAGGAAAACAGAAAGAGACGAGTGGCACCCTTGGAGCATGTAGTGCGTCCTGAAGGGCACGTCACAATTTTAACTAGTAAGTGAATAAACCTAGTCGACCTTAAAATGAATGATGTGATAAGTAAAGTTTAATGACTAATTTTTCCCTTAAGAATTGTCGCTAAGCCTAGTGAATTAAAAACCTAGGTCTGTGTAGAACCTTAGAACAAAAAAAACAACTAATTAGACGTATAACCGGATTAAAGTGGAAATTTTAATTCCCTAAGGTTCTTTTTATAAAATTTCAATACACTAAGGTTCTTTGTATAAAATTTTAATTCGCTCAGGTTCTTTTTATAAAATTTTAAATTACTAAGGTTCTTTTTATAAAATTTTAATTCACTGAGATTCTTTTCTTAAATTTTAATTCACTAAAGGTTTTTTTATAACTAATAAGAGAAATTCAAACTTTGATTATTAAAGTAATTTTTTTATTTTATTTTATAAAGGAGGATTAAATTCATAAAAAGAGTAAATGGTTGTTTATCTAAACTACTAATTCTGAACTTAGTTATAAAAAGGGGGAAACTTAAAATAAAAGAAAACTTAAAGAAAACGTGAAAATTAAAAAAGGGGGAAACTTAAAGAAAAAAACTGAATGACTAACTTAGTAAGGAATCTAGCCTTTGGAACTTTCTATTTATGAACTCAACTATGAATTAAGTAAGACATAAACCATTTAAGAATTATAAGGGAATATTGGGACACCGATGAGCATTTTTAGGAATGCTTTAGGTGGATGAGAGAAATATGAATAATTAATTAATTAATAAAATTGATTTTCTGGTGCAACTAGGGGATCAAGCAACATGTGTACGGAGGAGGTTTTTTGAAATTAATTAAATGAAAAAGGAATTTAATGAGAATTTGAGAAACTAATTACTTGAAAACTCTATAAAAGAGATGGTGGAGGAGGTGTATGGACACATCTGGTTTGCGTAACATTACGCTGCTGAAATTTTATCTTGACTGAACTTTCTCTTGTGGGATTTGGGATACCCAGCTCGGGTAACGAGTGGTAGCTCGACCTTGCGAGGCAAGCTGGGTGCTAGCATTCTTTGGTATTGTGTGCATAGCCCCTTTGTGGCTCGGGGGGTTGAGGGGGAAGAAGAGTACCCTTGGTGTTGGCCGGGAGGTACCAGTGAAGTCACATCAGTCGGCAAGAGAGAATTGAATGGAGCACGCGTGGGACAATGACTTCAGAGATTTTGCATTTGGCTACGGTACACATGTGTATATTTATATTGAATGGTAGTTTAAATATTGTTCCTGCGCCTTTAGTAATGTACTTCTACTGTGTTAAAGTTTATGTTTAATCAACGTAACACTATCCAGAGATTTCATTATTATCTTTCAGCAAATTGTCTTGTTGAGCCCAGTGTTTTATGATCAGATAACTTAAAGTCATCCCAACCTTATGCTCACTGTATTTGATTTGATTTCCCATGGCAAGCCCAACTCTGAATGCAATTACTTCTCTGCATTTTGTTTTGTTGATTTAATACAAATAAAAATTATGTTTGATCTTTTGTTCATTATCCTTTAAGTTATTAGTCCATGCCCAAGCAGTCGTCCAAGAGCCGAATTGACTATCTTTCACTCTGGTGTTAAAGATTTAGATTCAAATGCCCTGTTTTCCTGTGCATGGATAATAAGTGAAGGATAAATTTTCACCTAGCTATCTATCCCTTACTTGTCTCTGCGCTTTTCTCTTATGATTAATCTCCGATCTCTATGTTTCTCTTTTATGCATAATCCCTGTGTCCTTCCCAGAATTTTACCTCTATGTTTGATTGATAAATCCCAACGTTTTCGAATGGTAAACCTCTGCGTTTCTTTTTATTGGTAAAATCTCTGCGGTTGAATGAGCATATTTGTGTTTGACTGAGATTAATGTTGAATGATTAATCTTGAATGATTAATCTTTGAAGGATTAATCTATGAAGAATCGTTTTTACCCATAATCGTTTTTACCAAAATCGTTTTGCCAAAAATCGTGTTTCCTTCCCAGCGAATCTGGGTGACTCGTACCCACCCTTTTTTCCGTTCTCCTTCCTCAAAAATTTTGAGTTATCAAACAAACTTTTCACCCATTTTTACACAGTGATATACCCTGTGTTTACACAAAGATTACACATCCTTTCCTTGGCATTTTACATAACCTTTTCTTGGTGTTTTACACATCCTTTTCTTGGTGTTTTACACAACCTTTTTTGGTGTTTTATACAACCTTTTCTTAGCGTTTTACACAACGATTTCTTGGCATATTACCCATCCTTCACACCACGATTCCCTGGGCATCTTACACATAATCTACACCATGATGTTCTGGGCGATTTACCCCGTATTTACCCAATGACATCAATATATTTATTAATATATTTATCAAGAGACTTGTTAATTGACAATGCTATTGTTGTAGATAACGACTTTATCGTTTTTACACAACATTTTAGTTATGGTTTTATTGTTCTTTACTTATGAATTTATATATGTTAAAACACAGTGAAATCTTTGATATACAGCGATATCATGGACAACATATCAATATTGCTAGACAACCTTTACTTGACAGTTAGCCATATATTCGTTGGACTGAAATATCAATTCCTCATAACCATTTATATACATACAATGATTTTTATACAACTGCATTTTCACACCAATAGCGATATATGTGTTAGACAGAGTTATCAATTCTAGAAAGATGTTATTAATGGATAGGGATTTCCATTTATTAGACAACATTATCATATATTTTATAGACAACAATATCGTGTACTTATTAGACAGCTATCAGACAATGATACTATTGGAGAATGTCTAATGGACAATGATACTGTTGGCATAGGCAACTATAGACAACGATACTATTTAATAGACCCTAGACAAATATTTAATAGACAACGATACTGTTTAATAGACAACTAATTATCATGGGACAACAATTCCATTGTTAGGCAACGACTTTATTATTATATAGCAATTGGTTAGATAGTATATTAGTTAGAAAACATTGCTAGACACTGAATCATTGTTAAATAGTGATCGATAAATATTTAATAGACAACGATACTATTTAATAGACAACTAATTATCATGGGACAACAATTCCATTGTTAGGCAATGACTTTATTATTATATAGCAATTGGTTAGATAGTATATTAGTTAGACAACATTGCTAGACACTAAATCATTGTTAAATAGCGATCTCAGTTTAAAAAAAAAGATATGGTTTCAATGACGGTCGTGATCCCTACTACAATTAGATTAATTGTTTTTATATGCCAATGGTTTTATATATATGACTTATGACTTATGAAAATAGTAGATTAATTGTTCTTTTTATAGCAATTTTTCATTTATTTGTCTTACATATCAGTCTTTTTAACTTCTACCACAATAGATTAAATGTTGTTATGGTAATAGATTAATGGCTTAATTGCTTTGGTAATAGATTACTTGATTAATTGCAATGATAATAGTTCTCTCATTCACACTTAGACATAATGATTAACAGTTAATTGTTTATGGTTTATTGGTGAAACAGTTTAATAGCTTGCGCAAGATTAATGGTTGAGGGTTATTAAGTTTCATCAACTAAAACAATTAATAGTTTAACAATTAATTGGTTACTATGCGCCTTGTGCTTTAAGTCGAATTGTAAATGGGGGTTGACCATAGTTGATACACCACACATGTTTACCTTGTAGGAAACAAGAAATCCTTCGGTTAGTTGCGCATTTTAATTTTGAATGATGTCACCTTGCATCTTCTCGACTTGTTGATTGGGTGCTTGGGTATAGTCTGCATGTATTTATTGATAGATAATTCGGTCTCCTAGCGCGAGGGATTTAGCTTGGGTCAAAGGTCTAGATATGTTATGCTGCGCCATGGTTACTGTCATGCCTATCGTCTTGTGACAGCATGATTCCTAATGAGGGGATCATCGTGTGCACTGATGGATAGATGAAAATGATAACTTGGCTGGAGTCTTGTGCTTCCCGATGTGGGAGTATTGTTCATTGTAATTGATGTTGGTACTTCGTTTTGTAATGCCTTAATGCATTTTATTTTGCGTTCCGTAGAGGTTTCTAGTTACTAGTCGTGGAATTCGTTGTGTCGGGTTTGTTGATGTTGTCCTTTAGATTGTAGGCGTTGTCTTGCTTGTGTCAGGCGGGTAGTCGTTTTTATCTGTCTATTGATTATCGCATGTTTCATCCAGTTGCATGATGTGCTAGTATGATGAGTCATTGTTGTCTGTTTCCTGATCTGTATGCATTGTGTTCGTTGTCAAGTTGCGTTGTTTAACTATTGACATTGTTTCCTTCTCGAAAAAAAAAATGCTTTTGCATTGAGTCGCTTGTAGTCATAACAACGGGGTCATTACACAAAAAAAAATTGTTTCATCTTCTATACTACTGTCAATGATTTCTTTGTATTAAATCATATCTTTTATTATTTTAAGAGTGTTTGTTACCTCTCCATTATTGATCTCACATTTACAAATTCTTTAGGTCTATCTTTACAATATTTATTTTCTTTTTTAAACTAGTAACAAAAAAAACGTTTCAACTTCTATCCTAGGGTTAATGATTTCTTTGTGGTAAATCATATCTTTTGTATTCTAATTTCACTATCACTCTAAGTTTTCTCATTAAATTTTGTTATGATAATATGTTCAATAATATCCATATTTGAACCAGAACATCCTTCACTATCCTTAGTGGTGAAGCTAAGAAATTGTATCTCTATTTCAACTCTAGTCCAACCCTTTTGAACCTTGAGTGCCTTTTATTGATGGTTGAGACTTGAGTAACTTTAAGTAAGGTTTGCTTAATGTTTTTGATGGTTAAAATTTGTATCAAATAGTTGTTGTGAGCTCCCTATACAACATAGCAATACAAACAAAATTGGGCTTAGTCTTTCAAATAAGAACTCTGTTATTCTAGATGTTTCAAAAGCATAACCAAGAGGCCTACTAGTATAAATACTATAACACTAGTCTAAAATCAAGTGCAGGACAGCTTGGATAGCCATGTTTGGGATTCAAAAATTTTAATATTTTGTTTTGAATGATTTGATAATTAGTAACAAATTTTATTTACTTTTTTAAGGTGGGAAAAATTATTATAATTTAGTTGTCAATAGTAAAGTAATGACAAATATATTTTTCCATAAAATTTTACTAGTGTTTGTACACAATATCAAAATCATTAAGGACAATGATTACTTCTTTAATCAAGTAGTTTGGAAATATGATTACTTATTAGTATTATTTACATTTGACGAAGATGTAAAAAAAAATTATAATCAATATAATTTTTGAGCGATTTTTCATCTGGAAAAAAAGTAATTTGGAAATAGAATTTTTTAATTTTAATTTTTTATTTTTCTCTTAATAAGTTAGAAAGTCCATTTATATTAGAAATGTTTTGAGAGACATACCTAATGATTATGTAAGTGGTATTTTAAGAGTTTTTATTACCTCTCCATCTCACGTTTACAAATTCTTTGTAAAGGTGTTTTAGGTTTATCTTTATAATATTCGTTTTCTTCTTTAAATTAGTAACAAAAAAAAATTGTTTTATCTTCTATACTCTATACTATTGTCAATGATTTCTTTGTAGTAAATCATATTTTTATTATTATTTTAAGAGTGTTTGTTACCTCTCCATTATTGATCTCACATTTACAAATTCTTTAGGTCTATCTTTACAATATTTGTTTTCTTCTTTAAACTAGTAACATAAAAAATGTTTCAACTTCTATCCTAGGGTCAATGATTTCTTTGTGGTAAATCATATTTTTTGTATTCTAATTTCACTATCATTCCAAGTTTTCTCATTAAATTTAGTTATGATAATATGTTCAATAATATCCATATTTGAATCGGAACATCTTTCACTATCCTTAGTGGTGAAACTAAGAAATTGTATCTCTAGTTCAACTCTAGTCCAACCCTTTTGAACCTTGAGTGCCTTTTATTAATGGTTGAGACTTGAGTAACTTTAAGTAAGGTTTGCTTAATGTTTTTGATGGTTAAAATTTGTATCAAATAGTTGTTGCGATCTCACTATACAACATAGAAATACAAACAAAATTGGGCTTAGTCTTTCAAATAAGGACTCCGTTATTCTAGATGTTTCAAAAGCATAAACAAGAGGCCTACTAGTATAAATACTACAACACTAGTCTAAAATCAAGTGCAGGACAACTTGGACAACCATGTTTGGGATTCAGAATTTTTAATATTTTTTTTTATGAATGATTTGATAATTAGTAACAAATTTTATTTACTTTTTTAAGGTGTGAAAACTTATTATAATTTAGTTGTCTATAGTAAAGTAATGACAAATATATTTTTCCACAGAATACTTTACAGATATATTTTTCCATAAAATTTTACTAGTGTTTGTACACAATATCAAAATCATTAAGGACAATGATTACTTCTTTAATCAAGTAATTTGGAAATCGAATTTTATAATTATAATTTTTTTTTCTCTTAATAAGTTAGAAAGTCCATTTATATTAGAAATGTTTTGAGAGACATACCTAATGCTTATGTAAGTGGTATTTTAAGAGTGTTTATTACCTCTCCATCTCACATTTACAAATTCTTTGTAAAGGTGTTTTAGGTGTATCTTTATAATATTGTTTTCTTCTTTAAATTAGTAACAACAAAAAAATTATTTTATCTTCTATACTATTGTCAATGATTTCTTTGTAGTAAATCATAATTTTTATTATTTTAAGAGTGTTTGTTACCTCTCCATTATTGATCTCACATTTACAAATTATTTAGGTCTATCTTTACAATATTTATTTTCTTCTTTAAACTAGTAACAAAAAAATGTTTCAACTTCTATCCTAGGGTTAATGATTTCTTTGTGGTAAATCATATTTTTTGTATTCTAATTTCACTATCACTCCAAGTTTTATCATTAAATTTAGTTATAATAATATGTTCAATAATATCAATATTTGAACTGGAACATCCTTCACTATCCTTAGTGGTGAAGCTAAGAAATTGTATCTCTAGTTCAACTCTAGTCCAACCCTTTTGAACCTTGAGTCCCATTTATTGATGGTTGAGACTTGAGCAACTTTAAGTAAGTTTTTCTTAATGTTTTTGATGGTTAAAATTTGTATCAAATAGTTGTTGCGATCTCACTATACAACATATAAATACAAACAAAATTGGGCTTAGTCTTTCAAATAAGAACTCCGTTATTCTAGATGTTTCGAAAGCATAACCAAGAGGCCTACTAGTATAAATACTATAACACTAGTCTAAAATCAAAATTGATTTGTAATACATAAATTAACCTAAAATCAAATAAAGGCATGCCCTCTCTGGGATTCATGCACGTCTTCTATTTTTTGCATGGAACTCATGGGAGCTCATTTTTTGCATGGAACTCATGAGATCTCTAGACCATGGGTTCCATGCGAAAAATAGATGCAGGAATCCCACAATGGGAATGCCTTTATTTGATTTTAGGTTCATCTGCGTATTGCAAATCGGTTTTGATTTTAGAATAGCGTTATAGGATTTATACTCATAGGCCTCGTGGTTATTCTTTTCAATTAAATACGCTCAAGGTTCAAAAGGGTTTGACTAGACCTGAACTAGAGATACAATTTCTTAGCTTCACCACTAGGGATAATGAAGGGGTTCCCATTCAAATATCAATATTATCAAACACAATATCATAACTAAATTTAATGAGAAACCTTGGAGTGATAGTGAAATTAGAATAAGAAAAGGATGATTTACTACAAATAAATCATTAACCCTAGGATAGAAGATGAAACATTATTTTTTTGTTACTAATTTAAAGAAAAAAACAATTGTTGTAAAGATAGACCTCAAACACCTTAACAAAGAAATTTTAAATGTGATATAAATAATGGAGAGGTAATAAACACTCTTAAAATACTGACATCAAATTTCTTGAGGTCATAGTTCTTGAGGTCATATTTTTCGATTTCAAATTTCTCGAGGTCAAAGCTCCTAAGGTCTAGTTCTTGAGGTCAAATTTCCTAAGGTCATAGTTCTTGAGGTCATAGATCCAAGGTCAATGTACCCAAGTTCAGAGTTATGAAGGTCAAAGTTCCCGAGGTCATAGTTCCTAAGGTCGAAGTTCATGAGGTCAAAGTTCTCGAGGTCATAATTCCTGAGGTCAAATTTTTTGAGATCATAGTTCTTGAGGTCATAGTTCTTAAGGAAAAAGTTCATAAAGTCATAGTTCTTGAGGTCAAAGTTCCCAAGGTCAAATTTTTTGAGGTCATAGCTCGTAAGTTCAAAGTTCTTGAGGTCATAGTTCCATAGGTCACAATTCTAGAGGTCATAGTTCTTAAAGTCATAGTTTCAGAGGTCAAATTTCTTAAGGTCATTGTTCGTGAGGTCATAGTTTGTGAGGTCAAAGTTCCTGGGGTGACAGTTCCTGTGGTCATAATTCCTTGAAAGTTTGACCTAGAAACTATGACCTCAAGAACTATGACTATTGAAATGATGACATCAGGAACTATGAATCTCTAGGAACTTTGACCTTCGAAACTATGATCTCACAAACTACGACCTCAAGAAATGTGACCTCAGGAACTATGACCTTAGGAACTTTGACCTCTAGAACTATTACCTCAATAACTATGACCTCTAACACTATGACTTCTAAAACATATGTGCACACACACACACATGTGTGTGTGTGTCGTGGTTTCTATGAGGAGGGGGGATATCTTGCTGAGGTTTTTTTGGGGAGTTAGGTGGGGCAGGAGAAAGTGATTCCTACCATAGTCGTGCTGAGGAAGCTATTAGGGAAAGAGGTGTGGATACCTACTCCTAAGTATGTGACTTTGAAGCACCCTGGGGGGTGGATGCAATGTTGAAGGACCTTGTGGCATGGAGGGCCTCTTGAATATTTTGAATGGTAATAATTCAACAAGTGTGATATTAATAAATCAATGAACACATATATGTGATGTGGTCCAATTGGCTGCATAGTTTGCATGGGAAAGTAAGACGTCCGTTCGCTAAAGTGGTCACGTAATAAATGCTAGAGGGATCAAAATCTATTGATATGAATTGTGATATCTACTAAGTGGGTTCTAGCATGGTCATTTGACGGATCATTGCCAATGTGTCTAAAAATTGAGGTAGATCAAGACAATGATGGGTGTAGTGGTCATACTATGAACATATAGCACATGTGACATTGGTACACAATGTATTATTGCATGGGGGGGGGTAGACTCTTGTGTAGGTTCTGTGGACATTCCTACTGGGGTAGGCATGGTAAGGCAAGGCAAGGAAATGCATGGCATGGCATGAAAAGTAAAGGCATGGCATGGCTTGGCAAGGCAATGCAAGGGGTTGATGTCTTGAATATTGTAGGCATGGCATGGCATGGATTGGCATAATTCTATGCATGCAATGACATGTCATGGAATGGCATGAATTGTAAATGGCATGCCAATGGCATGGAATGACAAGGCATGGAAATGATGTCTTCAATATTTTAGGGTTGTTATGTGCCATGGAAATTATGTATTGAATATTCTTGGATTGTTATGTGCCATCTTGGGAAGCTACATGACAATGCCATGGCTTGGAAAGGCATGGAAATGGCATGTCATGCTATGGCATGGCTTAACAGACATATAAATGATGTCTTGAATATTCTAGGGCTTGACTTATTGAATATTCTAGGGTTGTTGTGTGTCATCTTGCATTCCAACAAGCATTTGTTATCTAAACCCTAGTTTAGTCTTGAATTTTCATCCCCCTTTCATTTAATGATTACTTGTGTTAAGGGTTGTTACATTTATCCTATTGTATCTTAGTTAATATCATTTATTGTCTTGGTGAGGATGTCAATGTTATGGCATGACAATGGAAAGTTATATTTATTGTTATATAGGTTAAAATGGGAAACTACATGATAAGGCACATGAAGCTACATGACAATGGCATGGCATGGTTTGGAAAGGCATGGAAATGACATGGTAATGAAATGGCATCTATTGGCAAGGAATAACATTGGGATGGAAATGGCATGGCATGGAAAGGTTTTAAAATGGCATGGAAATGGAAATGGCATGTCATGGAATGACTTGGAAAGGAATGAAAATGGCATGACAATGGCATGTCATGGAAAGGTATGTCATGACAATGACATGGAATCAATAGGTTTGTGGGATTAGGTTTGGGAGGGTCATTTTTCTCCTTGTGGGCTCTAGCCCAAAAATTGGGTAGGAATGTGCAATAAACTCTCATAGATGGTGACGGGAAAAGAATAATGGTTTCAAGTCTCCTTGGAGGAATTTTGGTAGCATAGCATTAATTTCTATGGTGTGTCATGAAATGTAACCTCAAAACCTTTATTTGTAGGTGGAAAATGATACCCATTCTAAGATCTGGTTTCCATGTGAACTCTCTCATTCTATTGATCAAAATCAATAAGTTGAGTGGACATAATGGAAGACTAAATAAATGTTACTAATAATTGATGGATTTAACAAAATTTACATATACCCACTACACAATCTAAACAAACATATACATTAATGAGTCATTGACTAGTCTTTTTGGCATTTACGAAGGGTTACACATAAATCAAATGATTTTATATATGTCATGCATAGAAAGATGAGAATAATGTGTGTGCACTAGAAAATAACATTGATATGAAATTGTTAAGTGATTTACAATTATGTAGAAGATAAAAGATAAAATTTATTTCTATAATAAATTATTGCAACATGTCATTTTTTAGGTCACAATATTTTCAAGTGACCAATATTTGAGTGTGGATTGTCATTGGATTTAGATGAAGATAATTAAAGAGGCAGTCCATATTGTTGGTTGTGAGTTAGAATATGGATATCCACAACATTCATGCAAATAATTTATAAGGAATGATCTATCGATGATGTAGAGATACATGGTTGATTAACAAACAATGCTACTTGAGAACCATTAATTGCTTATGGATTTAGCACTTGACAATATTTTCCACCATAAGTTTTTCCTTAATGTGTAATGCAAGTATTTATAATCACTTTAGAAACAAATCAAGGGATTAATACACATAAAATTCATACACTTTGAAATTCATATATTCATCAACATAAAAAATAGAAACAATGAGATTCATAAAAAGCGTGCCATGAAAAGCATATATATATATACTCAACATCATCTAAATTCTACATTTTTTACAAAATGACAACTCATGCCCAATATACAAAGCGACAAAAAGTGCCCTAACATAAAAAAAACACATCTATATCGCGACCTAGATACAAAATGGCAGTAGTTGGTCAATCATTGACCATTTCCACCCTCGCTACCCTCAGGATCATATTGGAAATCGATCTTTCTTCTCTTGCTCAAGGATGCACCTCGAGAGGTTCTAGGCCTGGGCATGCTTCCATGCTCTGGAGACTGCACAAATAATAAACAATGTTATAAGTTTTTTTCATCAATGAATTAATAAACATACAAAATTATACTTTGTAATTTAACCTAAGACAACTCACCGCATATGAAACTGTCAATTGTGAGGATGCTACCCTCCTCTATGACCCCAATCTCTCTGCAATGCCACCCTGCATCAATTACAAGGATCAAGTCAAGAAAATTAAACAAATATGCATAAAAAAAATTCATGAAACATAAAAAAAATCATCAATGCATTATCTCACCGTGAATATCTCCGACATCGATGGAGATTTACTAGCAGATGGAGCACTAGGTTGTACAACCTGCTCCAAGACAACCTCTACTGTGGAAGTTTCTGTCGATGAGGCTCAAAGTGGTGGTGGAGGTGGGTGGCAAATAGGTGGGATGTGATGGACCCTCATAGGTTGTACAAGTGATTCCAACAACCTAGGCCTAGAGAAAGGTAACCTAGAAGAAATTCCCAAGTGCCTAGGGGGTGCAATACTATTATACCTAGAAAATATATCGACAACATGTAAACATATGAATAAAATTGAACTATTAGTACCAAATAGTAAAATTCAAAAACATAAACACAAACGATTTGAGAATTATACGATATTTAACTTTACACATGATACATGTGATGTTGGTGACTTGTCCATCCCAGATGGACAATCCCCGACATATCCTAGTGCCAAATCCTATAGAAGCATGAGAACATATAAAAAACTTGAGGATGTCATAAAATAAAGAAATGATTATGTTGAATCTATCAAATGTGATACATACA
>ML776659.1:2095899-2109406 GCA_009831015.1 Picea engelmannii | reverse complement strand
CATCTTCTATTTCAATTTTGAGTGGGTAAGTGTTGGAGCAATGCATTGGGTATTGTGATTTTGCCTTACTCCTTTCCCTCATGAAGCCTACCCAACATATGTATTTATTAACAAATCTCCCTCACATGTTAAGTGGCATACCCCTCTCATCTATTTAAGGAGTGGCCATTTCATAAATGGTATTCACAAATTGTCATTTTATATGTATGCATCTAGTTAAGAACCATTACATGCGTGTCTTATTGAGAGGTATCCAAGTTGAATTGAATTTTAATATAAGCATAGGAAGGCTTGAATTAGGACTTGTAATTTTGATGAGTAAGCTTTAAATTTTAGATATTACAAGTAAACCCAATTCAATATTAAAACTTGCAAGCACTCAACTCTACGTTGGATGGTACTGCCGTCGTAGGAGTAGTGTGATTTTGATAAGAGGAGGGTAACCATCATTATTTTTTTAGGTGATTGGTGAGAAGCTTGGTGTTGGGTTAAAAAACCATCTATAATAAATTCTTATTGTATTAGTATTAACCTAAAATTGGGTAACCAACATAGAGTTCAATGTGTGCAATTAGGAAAGGTCATTTAGATGGATAACTGGTCAGAGGAGAGGCTCACTCAGATGACGATTATGATACAACAACAGTTGGAAAAGAAAGAGGAGGCATTGAAAAAAATAGAAGTGGTTGGCTAAGAGACCAAGGAAGCAAAGCCACCTTACATTTCCACTATTGAAGCCAACACCATGATTGATACAACTCTGGTAAGCTCATCTTCATTAGAAATTTCTCAAGAGCATTTTGGTGAATTTGAAAATCATAATAGAGGAATTGGTTATAAAGTATTAAGGAAGATGGGCTACAATGTATAAGGGTTAGGAAAGAGAAGACAAGGAATCTTAATCCCTATTGTAGCTCAACATAGGGTCAAGCACGCAGGCCTAGGTTTCAATGGTAGAGAGGAAAAGGCCATGGAAAATAAGAACAATATCACATTTATGAAGGCAAAAGACATGGAAAAGTTGGCATCCTCATCTAAAGAAAGAGTGGTAGTGAATAAAGAAGGAAGAACACTCTCAATCCATCCTTCTTGTGATAGATTGAAGAAGGTAAACAATGAGGAAAGTGCAAAGACTCAAACTACACAAGAACTTAGAAGAAGTTGAAATACAATTAGCTAGAACAAGAAGAAGAAGGCCAAGAGATACATCACGTAAGACATCATTTGTTTGTCATTGCTACTTCTTCAATTTCACTTGAGCATTTGAAGGCATTACTTTATTAGTCCCTGCCAAAGCAATAACTATCGATGTTTTCAAAAGTTCCATAATATCTATGTATTAAATTCAATATTTTGAAATATATATATATTTTTTAATATTTAATATTCCAAAATTTAAATTTAATATTTTGAAAATATAATTTATTTTTTTAATATTTAATATTCTAAAATTCTATTTTCTAATTGGTTGAATAAGATTGAAGTGACAATTTCTTCTTTCTTGTATGTGAAATTCAGTAAAAAAATTAATTAATTTTTTTTTTTAAATTCTCAAATATTGTCAGACGTCATGTTACTGTCCTCAACAATGGCCAGATGTCCCGTTATTGGGTTCTTTGTCATGTACTTATTGGACCAAGATTTTAAAGTTTTCAAACGATTTCTTTGCATTTAGTTTTTTTTTTTTTAATTAAAGCATGTACATGTGCACATTGTAATAAATAGTTATATTTTTTTATATATTTTTTAAGTTTTGGTTTTAAATCGATATTTTAAACAAACTTTATTAAACCTTGTAAGGTATATAAAATACTTTATTAGATTCTATTAAAATACATTTGAAGGTAGCCAAATTATTCATGAAATTATATCCTCAAAGAAATGAATAGAATATTCTTTGTCAATAGCATAAATAGATTACTTTGATAACACTATTGGAATGTACATACCATATGGTGATAGTTCATCTCAAAACAACAACATTAAATATGGACAATGAGTACGAGAAAACGGATGCACTGCTTGTTTATGTATTGGTTAAGCATGTTGAGATTTTATGTAATTTTGGAAGTTATTTTTAAGTGTAATTGTATTGGTTATTCCTAAGTGTAATTGTGAAAGGGTTTATTGACAAGTCATGTCTTTTAGGTCTTTTAGAATATAAATAGAGGTTATATCGATTCATTTTGATCACTCATTGAATATAAGTACAAGACAGTAGTATGCACTTATCTAGGAGGTTATCATTGGTTCGTGTCTAGGTCTCTTTGGTATTGATTTCATGAAAGAGCATTGTATGACATTGTACATGTTGGAGGACTCTATACTGAAGAAAGTTTGTAAGGCTTTCTCCCCCTTGAGGGTTTCCATGAGGATATATCTTGTTGTTCTATGGATATTTATCTTTCATTTGTGATCCTTTTGCATATTAAATATTCATATTCATATACAATATCATTTCTTATTAAAAGTAAACATGGTATCAGAGCGGGACCGAGCTTAACTCCCTCACAGGAGGGCCCGAGAAAATAAGAGAGATAGCTTGAATTTTGTGAGAATACTTGTGTTAGAGATAATCACTGGGTAAAAATGAAATGATTTTCCTTGAATGGATACATGGTTATTTTTTGGAGGAGGGCGTAGATTATGAAAAGAAGGACTAAGATTTGGCCCAGGAAAATGGTAGATAGCTTTGAGTAGAATATACCAAAAACAGGTCAGTGCCGATTTTGAAGATGATAACAATAAGATTTGCACAGGCCTATCATAGAGAAATGTTCGAATTCACTGAGCTCGAATTGAGGGAAATTGTGAGTGTGCACAGGAAAATGCTTACATGATAAACTAAATGAGTTGCGTACTTTCGAGCAGCTAATTCATAGAGAGTTATCACATGGATATGAGAACCCTTGGATTTACGAGAAAATTCTAAATACTTGTCCGAGGAAGTGGGGCATGAATTTTACCTCCAACTTCTCAATGTGCTTCGTGAGAGCTGTCATAGCTATACATTTACTCGCAGGATCCTTGCAGTGAGTTAGTGAACTCTCCTTGGGTTACTCGCTATTCATTGTGAGAGAAATTTGTTCATCTCCATGCTATTTCAAAATATTGTAAACCCTATGAGATGGACCTACGCATGGTTTTCTTCATGTGTAGTGGGGTTTATACTTTATCATGAAAGTCTTGTGCATCATCGATGCTCGTTAGGAGAGGCAACGTTCTCAGAATATGAACTTATGACTTTAATGCCAAGTGGAGTAGGGATGGTGTTGAAGAGGTGAAGTAGTATAACTCCATTCTCTTTGTAATTAGTCTTAGAACCGAAAAGGTTCAATCTGCATGCACCCCTATGAGCCTGAGAGCCAAGGTTGTAATTCATGAGTTTCCCTTTTGTTATCACTCCAAGAAACTCTTTGAGGTTGTGGGTCAAAGATGCTTGGTAGCTTAAGGTAAATTTTTTTATTTTTATTTTGTATGTGTGGATCAATGGGATAACTCAATTACAGTTATGGTATTTAGATAGTCAAAATCAGAATCAAATGAACCAGTTCTCTCAAGGATCAATAATCAAATGATAGATTTAAAGTGGGTGAGAAAACAATGCTTATAAACCAAATACAAATGTAGGGTTTAATAAACAATGATAAGAAACTATTAATCAAGTTATAAGCTAACCAATGAGATGACAGTCATTCTACAGCTGGAACAACTTGAATAAGAGTACAGAAGGAAAGATGAGAATCTGACATCAATAGAGAGAGAAAACCGTGATTTGTATTATCATATGAAAGGTCTGTTTACAATATAGTGTTTTTTGTATCCAAAATCGAACCTTTACTTTATCAAAATGATAAGTATTTATAAACTTTACAATAGATCTCAGATCCCTAAAAAATGGATCTGCATTTCTAAATATAGAAAACAAAAAACAAAACTAAATACAATAGGATAACTAAGAACTAGTTCCTATTAATCGAACTGTCTTCAAAGTTTGTCTTCAACGTCTGGTCTTCATCATTTCTATGTCTTTGATGTGTCATGGAGGAAAGGACACATGTCTTCAATAGTTGAAAAACTTTCAACAATTGTGAACAAAGCTTTAGTTGACCAACTAATCATTCACCTCCAAAATCTCCATGAATCTTTGAAACTGAATATTTTATGATTTGCTGATTAATTTTTTTGACACTCTCTGATCCTTTAAATCACCCAAAAATCACTCAGTTCGATCTCAAATCTTCAAAATTCTTATTCTGCGGTTTCACCAACTATTTCGCCTTAGGATTTGCTAATTAGCTAATGAAAGCTATGCTTTTCAACAACTAATTGGTTATAATTGTGCCTTTTGTGCTGGTGAAAGATCTGTTTTAGTCAAAAAGGAAAACCTTTCGTATTCAAAACTATTGTTCCATTAAAAATCATTGTTTATTTGATTGATCTCCCTGCAAATTTATAGCAAACTGTGCCAGCACCTGTAAATCTAGATGTGTGGTAATTTTTTCCTTCAAATTTTTGATTTTCCTCTTCAAGCGCTTAGTTAACCACCATAAGCTATTATAATCCTTTGTAATATTTTTCTTCTTCTTCTTATCCTTTATACTTTCACGTGCCAACTTCTCAAAAGCTGCATTGGTCTTTGCAAAATTCTCTGACAAAGCTTTATATCTTGCCTTTATCACCCTTTCTAGAATCTCATGTTGTGCTATTATCTCCTTCAGCTCCTTAATCTTATGTGATTTCTTTGATTTCTTATTTCTTGAGGTTTCACCTTCATCTTTGAAAGTAAAAACTTCAAAATCCCGTGCAGGTTCCACGGAGTCCTTTGGACTTCTGATTGCTGGACTTTCATCTTCCTTTTCTGGTTCTGTGTTTGAATCTGTGTATGGAAGATTAAGAGCATTTGTCCTTTTTACTGTGGATTGCTCTGAGTTTGTTTCAAAATCTAGTTTCTTCTTAGCTTTCTTGGGCTTTATGCTAGAATTTTTGTCTTCTGGTGGATTTGGGAGAGCTCTTCTTCTCCTTGAGCTACTTTGAGGAGTTGACTGCTTCTTGTCTGCTTTCTTATTTTCATTTATAGGTTGAGTTTGGGTCTCAAAACCTTACAGAAGAGAAAGTGTTTCCAAGTTCTTTCTCTCTATCTCAGTTCTTCCAAGATGATCATTTAATCAGGCCATAATGACAAAGGGCATTTTTGATGCTGAATGGTT
Source organism: Picea engelmannii (assembly GCA_009831015.1). Lineage (NCBI taxonomy): Eukaryota > Viridiplantae > Streptophyta > Pinopsida > Pinales > Pinaceae > Picea > Picea engelmannii. The sequence continues at coordinate 2,104,196 of ML776659.1, read as the reverse complement.
CGACTCTGATCTTATTACACACCTTGGTTAGGCTTCTATGAAGAAAGAAAGGAAAATTTAGAACGACCTTCCCTGTGAAGTGATCTAGGAGTCTAAAATGATATAACATTAACTTGTCATACCTGCCCTCTGAGGTTAAGTATAACTGAATGCCTTTGAACAGATCTTTCCATTCATATTCAAGGTAAGAAACAGGGATAATTTTCTTCCAGGTTATACTTTGGAATTCTATCTTGATGTATGATCTAAAATCCAAATTCTTGGTCACTGTTGTTTTAAACCAATTTTGGCCTGTTCTGGGTAAGCCACTTGCTGAAGCGATGGCAACTTCATCAACTATCAGTTCCAGAGAGCCCACTGTAGATTTGCTTCCATCGTATGAATTTTCAAAAATCTCTGCTATCGCCTGGTGATAGCCTTCCTTCAACCTTTCCACATATGTCATACAACCTGCGTCTGAGAAACGCTTCTGCACCTCTGGATAAGACTGCAAAAAAGATAATTTGTCTAATTCTTTCCTCAGAAGTCGTCCTCCTTGCTTCCTTGCCATCTTCAACTTAATCACCAGCTAATTTGTACACGGTTGAAATGGTAAACTTCTTAATAAGGAAAGGGCTGGCACTGGTGAAAATGACCCTGTGTTATCAATGAAATATGGAACCCCATAATAGAATTTTTTGAACACCGTAAGTTTGAAATAGGAAATGGTGATTTGATTTGATGTCATCAGATAACGGGTACTTTATCCTTTGGTTGCAATGATGATTAAGAGTGTGTCACGTCTTCAAACGCTTCTCTATCTGCCCCATGAAATTCACGAGCACAATCTATCATGATGTCCTGCTAGAATGTGATGAAAAGGTGTCACCACTCATTTGAGTCCATTAACTCTCCATGATGATCATATGATGTGTGTCCGACGTATCCTTTTTGGGTTTCTGGAGTCGTTGGAGGAAAAACCATGTTAACACTTTCACCGGCTCACTTACTACTGAGAGTACACTTTAGTCGTTGAAACCTTAGGCTTTCACCAGCTAAATTCAACTTCAAAACAGATGTTAGCTGTTGAAAATATTTTTCTTGATTTTTTGAAAAGACCTTTTGATGATCGATTTATTGCTAGGATAACATCTTAAATCCTATACTTTGACACTTCTAAATTCTAAAAAATTATATAGGACCCTAATTTATGACCATGCTATCACCTACAAAAAGGAACAAATTGACTGATTCATTTTGGGAGATAACATTTGGCTCTAGCTGGGATGGAGACCTCCTTGTGAGGTTTCCAAGAACCTAGTTTGACTCAGTAGCCTTATTTACAACTTGAAATCAAAACTGATTTTACTCAGTATTCCATTGGGCATGGAGTTATTGACGAAAACAAAATAAAAACAAAACTGAAAATGGTATGTACAAATAAGCAGGCTTTAAGGAAAGCCTCATGAAAAGTAGAGTTTAAGAAACCGCCCATTGAATGGGCCACCTGATACTTCTTCACCTGCAAGATATTGGAGGACAAAAGTATTGTTCTTCTGAGCTGATGCTATGACAAATGGACCTGTCCAGAGTGCATCAAACTTTCCATGTTTTCCCTTTTCCTGTCTTGTTGCATCCCATTTAAGAACTAGATCCCCTGCCTTGAAAATATCTATCTTAACTTTTTTGTCAAAAATTTCTTTCATATTCCTTTGGTGTAACTCTGTCTTTTCCAGAAGTTTCTCTCTGTCTTGCTGCAACTCTACCAAATTATGGATCCTCCTAGTTATATCATTTGGCTCAGAGTTAGCTTCTTGTAAAAATTTTGCAACTGGTAGTGCAAGTTGAACATGAAAGATGGCTTCCGTGCCATATACCAACTGGAAAGGGGATGTGCCAATTGACTTTTTATTTGTAACTTTGTTAGCCCACAAAGAAAATTTCAACTTGGAATCCCAGTCCTTGGTATTTTGTTCAAGCAACTTCTTTATGATTCTGACTAAACTCTTATTTGATGATTCAGCTAAGCTGTTTCCCTGTGGATAGTAAGAAGTAGAATGTACTAGCTAAATTCCCATCTCTTCACATAATTTTACCAAGTGTTTATCATTAAACGCAGCAACGTTGTCTATGACTATTCTCTTTGGGTAGCCAAATCTGGAGAATATGTTTTCTTGCAGAAAATTAATGATGACAGTGTGACTGGCATTTCTTGTAGGAATGGCCTCGATCCATTTGGTAAAATAATCAATAGCCACAAGGATCCATTTATGTTGATTGCTAGAAGGTGGATGAATCTCACCTATGAAGTCCAACCCCCATCGCTGAAAAGGACCCGTGACGAAAACAGGTTTGAGGGGAAGAGATTTTAGCTGTTGCTTGCCTGCAAACCTTTGGCACTTGTCACATGTTTTCACAAATTTACACACATCTAAAAATAAGGATGGCCAATAGTAACCAACTCTTAGGATTTTATGAGCGGTAGTCTTCCAATAATGATTTCCTCCACACTCACTATTATGAAATTCGGTCATGATTTTAGCTGATTCCTCTTGGTTTATGCACCTCAAGAGTATTCCTGTTGGATTTTTCCAAAACAATAAGTTGTCATTAATGCATAAATTTATGGCTTTGAGCTTTAAATCTCTCCCTTGTGTTTTTGTCAAATATGAAGAAACTAATAAATTCTACAGAAAATAAATGATGTGACTGTACCATTCATAGTCAGCTAGGTGAGGAGAAACCTGCAAATTATCACTACCTCTATCTTCTGAAACCTGAATGTCTTCTGCATTTATACCCACAAAATCTATCTCAAACAACTTACAATTTTCTTCTGCAAGGAGCTTGGCAAGGCCTTGAGCTTTCACAAGTTTTGTTGGCTTGATCTCAACATCAAATTCAATTAACTTTGTTATCAACTTACTCCTTTTTCCATCTATGTCGGGTTGTATAAGTACATCTTTAACCGAGCTTGAAGGTACATAAGCTATTACCTTGGCTTGACGAATGTAAATCCTGAAAGCTTTTAATGACTTGATGAGTGCATATACTTGTTTTTCCAATGGTTCATACTTTACTTCAACATCTCTCAAGACTTTACTGAAGAAGGAAACTGGCTGCTCCTGATCATCAACATTTCTTCGCAATAGTACAACTGTAATTGTATCTTTTGAAGCAAATGAAAAGATATAAAACTCCTTGTCAAAGTTAGGACTGATTAAAATGGGGGTTGTTATAATGGATTCTTTGATAGCATTGAAAGAGTGTTTATCTTCTTCAGTCCATCTTACTTTATAATTCTTTCTTAACATACAAGTAATTTTCTTTGTAAGTTCTGCAAAGTTTGCTATAAACCTCCTGATAAAGTTTATAGTTCCAAGGAAAGACTGAATATCCTTTTTTGATCTAGGAAGAGACAATTTTTTAATGGCTTCTACTCTTTCTGGATCAATCCTTACCCCATCGGCTGAAACAATATGTCCAAGCAATTTCCCTTCTTTAAGTGAAAAACTAGATTTCTTAGGATTAAGAGAAATTCCATACCTCCTTCATTTTAGGAATGCCTTCCTCAAATGCTGCAAATGATCTTCATGGATGCTTGAAAAAATAGTTATGTCATCAAGATATATCAGAACAAATTTGTCTTTCTCTCCAATGAATGTGATGTCCATTGCTCTCTAGAAACTAGCTCCAACATTCATCACTCCAAAAGGCATCTTTTCATACATGAAAGTGCCCCATGGAGTGCTAAAGGCAGTCTTTTCTCTGTCATTCGGATGGACAACAATCTGATTGTATCCGGAGAATCCATCATTAAAGGACATCACACTTGACCCTGACACCTTTTGTAAAATGTGTTCCATCTTGGGCAACGGGTAGTTGTCTTTCCTAGAACACTTGTTTAAATTTCTGAAATCCACATAGAGTCTGATTTCTCCATTTTTCTTTCTGATCGGTATAAGGTTAGCAATCCATTTTGAGTATTTGAGAGGTATAATAATTTTAGCATCCAATAATTTATTGATCTCTTTTTCCATGGTAGGCAACAACATAGGACTGAAAGATCTAAGCTTCTACCTAAATGGTTTAGTATCTTTATTTAAAGGAATCTTGTGTTGAATTCTCTCAGTGTTGAATGTTTTCAAGTCACTATATTGCCAAGAAAAGATATCAACGAATTCTTTTATCAACTCACCATAATTAGCCTTTTGTTATTCAGACAGATGAGAAGCTAAGTTGACATATTTAGGATCTTGTTCATTCGCTACATTAAACTGAAATACATCTGAGTATTCTTCCTTCTTTTCCAATTTCACAACTACATCATTATTATCAAAAAACCTTTCTAAAGGGACCAATCCTTTAGGAATTCTGTTAGTGGACAATTGAACAATTTCGTGTGCTCCAATTTTACATCTTAGCTTTGGATTCTCGGCTTCTTCATCATGTTCATTCTCCAAATCAATCTGAAAATATGCAAACTCATCCATTGCTACAAGGAATCCGGTGAGTTCAGCATCATCTTCAAAAACCTTCCAAAGCTTTACATTATCAGGGAGCGATGGCCTATACTTTACTTGGACTTCATAGTTTAATTTAGGAGTTAATGGAGGTATGAAAGAGCAGGCTGAAACAACCAATGAATCAACTAGTTCATTCATGGCTCTAGGAACATGAGTAATCTTGGAATCTATAAAAGCATGGATCACTGTCAAAAATTCATCTCTATAGGCTTTCAACCTAACATGTTTGGCCTGGAAGGATTTGTTTACTTGCTGAATTATTAGGTCCGCATATCCAAATACTTGTAGTCTCTGAATCTTCATCTCTTTGGCAGCATTTAATCCTAGGAGCAGTGCCTCATACTCTGCAATGTTGTTAGTTGCTTTAAAATCAAGCTTAAAAGACAAATGAGTGGTTTCCTTCAATGGGGAAATGATGACTATGCATGCTCCAGCTGATTCTCTTGTACATGCCCCATCAAAGAACATTGTCCACAAATCATTCTCACCTATTTCTACTGATTTCACAATGGGCTACTTAATAATAATGATTCTGAAAGAGTGTCATCGATTTGAAGTATACATGAACCCATACCTGTGTCCACTAAATAAATTGGGTGATTGACTGGATTCTGATCATCACTGATTATGTATGCAAGTTGAGATTCTCTGTACAACCTTCTATTTTCTCCACCGAACATCGGAATGGTGGCGTATGATAGATCCATTTGTAGAGTTCCACCAAGTCTTTTCATGAAATATCTAGACAAGAGACATCCAAATTTGGGAGGGATGTTTGCCACAACCACATCCATCACCATGGTTTTCATTGATGTTGAGGTCAAGGTCACTACAAAATATTTAATAAGCCCAAATCATTTAACTCTCTTAGAATCAAAAGATAAAAGATCATGGTAAGTCTTAGTGATTTCTAGACCAAGCTCTTCCATCACATCCTTTGGCATCAGATTATGAGATGCACCTGAATCTAAGAGACAATTATGCAAGATTTTGTCATGAATGTTCAAAGAAATGTAAAATGGTGGACAACTCTCATCCCTATCTTCAATCATAGGACCTAGGACAATAGTAGGTTGATTATATTGAATGTTTAGGATATCAATAGAGTCATAAGTGTAGCTAGGATCAAGGGTGCTCAAAATATTTTTCTTAAATGACTCATTTTTCATCAGCTCAACTAGAAGGATTGAAATTTTTTTTTGGACTTATGACTCAAGATTAAAAGATAATGAGGTATTGTCAGATGTTTTTACCTCATGGGATGGTGCTTTTAATGTAATCTATGGTCCCTTTAAGTTCTGTTGATCTTGATTTTGTTGCTTGGCAGGTACACGGTCTTTCTTTTGAGGAGGAGGTGTAGTACTCTGTTTTGCAGTAGTTGCCTTAGATATGAGATTGTATCTATTTTTCTCATCTGCCTAAAATACACCATTGTCATCATAAAGTTCATTAATTTGTTCATTTGTAAGGGCCTCCTCATAATCATTTCAAGTCAAAAATGATTTTTCCAGCTCTTCTTTGAAAAAATGAATGTGGTCTTCTTGATCTTGTGGACATTCATCTTCATCATATTCTTCCATCACAACATTTTGAAGAGGAGCCTTTATCTTCTGATCCTCAATAGGATTTCTTTCTCTCTGCAAAATTTGCACTTGCTGATTATTTCTCCTGAAGTTGTTTGGATTCTGATTAGAATTTATGTTTGTATAATCATAAGTACCCCTTCCCTTGACACAGTGCTTGTTTTCAATTTTAAGTTTAGATATCTCAGAAGTTAAAGACTCTAACATTTTAGCCATCTTTTCTAGTTTTGGATTAGTATGGGATGAAGAAGAAGCTTCATCTCTAGGCTTTCTTCTATCAGTGTTTCCCTTCAACTTATGAGCAGCCAATATATTCGATTCCACTTCAAGGGCAGAATCTTGCATCAGAGATAGTGTAGGTGACCTTCTTTCTCTCAACAACAGACACAATTCTGAATCAAAAGAATTTGTATATGTGATTTTGGTAGAGGTATCTGAGGGCTTTATCTCAGCTGGAATTTTACTGTACATCCTATTGAACCTTTTAGTGAAATCAGATACTGATTCACCATTTTCTTTCCTGAGATTTCCAAATTCAATAATATAGTACAAGAAATATCTTCTATCACCCCAGTGCTTCAAAAAAATACCAACCAATTGCTCTATGCCAACTATTGAACCAACAGGAAGCTCTTTGAACCACTTCCTGGCATGGCCATCTAAGCTTTGGACAAAAACTCGAGTCCAAACATCTTCTTCCGAAATGTTAAGGTTTTCTGCATAATTGTAAAAGGCCTCTATATGTTCTTTAGCAGTCACATTACCTTCACCTGTGAATTTGGGCATATACTTTTGATAGTCTCCTGTAGGCATGGCTGATAATGGATTTGGAAATATCAATGGTGCATACCTAGCAACGAGGATTTGTTGCATCTTGGTCAAAGGAGGAGGTGCATCCATGATGATTATTGGTGAAAGAGGTGATAGACTTTTCTTCGATTCCTTAGCACTGGGGGGATTTAATTTAAAAGGGGAAGACCTCTCTGATGGGAAATAAGTTTTGTATGAGGCTATATAGAATTTTGTAAGTTGTTCAACCATGTTTTCCTCACCTTTAACAAACAGTTCTTGAAGAATATGCTCTACAACAAGGAGGCTAGTGTGAATGTGTATATGGTCTTCTTCCTGCTGTGAGTGAATAGACTCAAGGGATGATGAGATGTGATTTCTTTCTAAAGTTTTAGATGATTCTTCAACCAAATTTGAGCCTATCACTTCTTCTGTAATGACATTTTCCTCTTGATAAGAAATAATTTATTCTTCTGCAGTTGTTACAAACGCTTTTTCACTGACAAACTTAGAGGAAGAAGATCCAACGTTTTCTATTATGGATTTCTTAGAATGAGAAAGAGGATTACTTTGGGTACCTGATTTTGAAGTTTGACCTTGAAATGATCTTCCTCTTCTGAGAATTAGTTCTGGGTTGGGCACTGGTGTGACAAGTGATTCTTGTGGATTCGCCCTAGTACTAATATTCTTTGGAGCCAGGATGAACTTGTGGAGTCGCCAGATAGATGATTACAACCAATGTAATGTCTAATCTTTGTCTATCATCAAATATTAGCTCAGTGTTGTCTCCCAGGAAAGCTAAGCTTCAGTCTCCTCTCCCTGACAATGTTGGTTGTGGAGCCTGATTATCTTCCTGATGCAGAGGTCCTTGTTTTCAGCCGTGTTTATACCCCATGAAGTATTTACACCCCAGAAGTATGTACAGTCTTCCACGCGGGGGAGTGAAGAGGGGGGGTACCCCCTCTACGGGGTCCGGGGGTTCCATCCCCCCGGCTGGGGGCAAGCGGGCCCCCAGCGGGGGTTCGGGGGAAGCATCCCCCGATGGGGGTTTGGGAGCGAATCCCCCGAAGCAAAAATTTCCTTATAAAAGTATATTGTAATTTCATTGTAAATATGGACCATTCATTATAAGGTCGCAGATCTAACGATAGAGATTATGTTAGGCTTTTTGCCCTAGAATGCAACCCTCTTTTATAAGGGAAATGTATTGTGGCTATGTGCGATGGTGAATATTGTATTCTGAGAGAGGAGACTGTGAGAGAAAGAAGAGGAAGTTACAGCGGGTTTTGTTGTAGGTTGTGTCCCTTCATTTTGCTGGATAATAATAAAGAAAGGACCTGGCAATTTCTCTGGTGGACGTAGCCCACACTGGGTGAACCACGTAAATCTGTGTCTCTCTTGTATTGTGTGTCTTCTGTGT
>ML776659.1:2061111-2084180 GCA_009831015.1 Picea engelmannii | reverse complement strand
TATTGAATTTTATCTTTTTAACTTATTAAATTGTTTTTTCTTAAATAATTTAAAAAAAATAATTTAAAGAGTTTTGTATAAATAGTTTTATTTTTTATTATGTTGTAAAATATAATAATTTAATATTAATTCATATCTAAATTATGCAATTGTGGTTGTTTTTGTATTAATTGAAGAGTTTATATTGTTTCACACAAAATATGACATTTCACCTAAATAATAGATTCTATGACATTTTACAGAAAATATAAAAATAAAAATATTTTTAAGTCACACAAAACATAAACATAATTTTATTCTTTTTCTTAACTCACTTACAAATTTTGCTTTTGCTCTGAGTTTGGCTTCATGTTGCAAAAGCCATGGAGGTCGTTTTGACTGGAGCAGCAACCAACACCATCAGCAACATTCTTGGTGTTGCTATTGCTCCGCTCACCCAACTCATAGATGATTGTATTCATTTGGATTGAAATACTCAGCTTCTGAAAGCTCAGTTAAATCCTATGAAGAGCTCAGTTAAATCATATGAAGAGCTCAGTTAAATCGTATGAAGAGCCGAGCTTCTAAAAGCTTAGTTAAATACGATCAAAGAAGTCCACCGGACACCGTAAAAAATTGGTCGGAAAGGCTCCACCATTCTCTTCAAGATGCCAAATGCGTCATGGATTGCGCCCAATAACAGAAACAATGTCTAGATTGCTTCCTCTGCAGACCAAGACTCTCCACACAAGTTAGAGAATGGAATGCAAATTTCGATCGACTCTTTATCGATCTTGAAAGGGATTTATCAATAATTGGCAATGCCGAACGCTGTTATCAAAGGTGTTGCTTCAGCCAATACCAGATGTAAGGGATTGGGGATTAAATCTGACCAGATGTAAGGGACATGGATCGATAGAGAAGATCATCAATTTCACACAATTGGTGTTTACAGCATGGCCGATATCGACAAAGCATCATTGCTCAGAACAATCCACAACGCCTACAAGAAAGGTAAGTTGTTCGAAGCCGTAATTTGGACAATTGTTTCTCGAAATTATAGCATTTCAGGCTTGATAACTGATATTGCAAAGAAAATCAATATAAATCTTGGGAGCAGTTCTACTGTTGAGATAGGGAAGATGGATCTCTGTGCATGTATGAGTGAAAATAAATTTATTCTCATATTGGATGACATGTCTACTGTTGAGATAGGGAAGATGGATCTCTGTGCATGTATGAGTGAAAATAAATTTATTCTCATATTGGATGACATGTGGACAACACTTCCTCGAAGAAGAATTGGGCATCCTAGTGGGAAATGATAAAGGTAGCAGAGTGGTAAACTCTACTCGCAACTTTGATGTGGTTAGAACAATGGAGGCAGATGACTTATCCATCATAAAGAAGAAGATTGATGACTATACCAGTGGGAGTTGGGCTGACACAACGTGCTTCTTCCAAACACTCTTCTAACTTGTCAATGTAAATGCTAAAAAGGGTGGGGGACAAGGGACAACCTTTTTTGACTCCAATATTGCAGTTAATTTCTTTTGACCAGCCCTCATTGTTCTTAAAATTGACAATAACTTGATCATACAATCTAATAGTAGCAACCCTAACCTCGAAAGACACTTTAATATCTTCCAAACTATCCCAAAGGTATTTCTTGGGAACTGTGTCAAAAGTTTTTCTAAAGTCAACAAAACAACACAAAAGTTTGGATTTAGTATTGCTGCAATAATCCTTTGGGTAACAAGATGGTTTGATTGGTTTTAGTATTGCGGAACTCCTCTGCAATAATCCTAAAGGTAACAAGATGGTCCAGAGTTGAATGATATCTCCTAAATCCAACTTACCTTTAGCTCTTTTACCGTGACTTTCTAGCCAAAGTATAATCTTTTTTGCCAAAATAGTTCCATATAGCTTGGATAAAATGGGGCTAATCATAATGGTCCTATAATTAGAGGGAATGTTTCTATCCCCGTTTTTAAAAATAGGTACAATGAGGATTTGTATCTAGGGTTTAGGAAATCCCTGCTTCACTAGTAAATTGAAGAGTCTTTGTATGTGAGGGATGAGGATAGGCCCTTCGATTTTAAAAATTTCATCTTGGTAGCCTTCAGTGTCCTTAGCTTTTCCATTTACAAGTTCCTTAACCCCGAACTCTATGTCATCCAAAGAAAAAACTTCATCCTTTGTAGGAACAATATGAATGGTGTCCATGGCATTAGGGAACTTGTAAATGCTTTTAAGATAGGAATTTCAGTCCCTTAAGGGAATCATATTATTTTCTTTAGTATTGCAAATTAGAATTTCCCTCCAGAACTTCTTAGGATGAAGCTTAGATAGGTGTAAAAGCCACTCTTTCCTTTTATATATATAGTACCTTTTTTCCTTTTAATTAGGGATTTGTACATATTGATCTTATCGAGTTTGAATGATTCATTAGAAGCATCCCTAATGGATTTCCTAGCAATTATACATTCTTTATAATACCAAGGATTGGTTGTTCTATTCTTCTTTTTACAGGACACCTCTAAAGAGAACTTGTTAATAGAGGTGGAAAAAGTAGTTGTAAAACTATGGTAGAGGTCTTCAATGTTGTCCTTATAAGTTAGGAAACGTAATTGACTATTTAAATCCTTTAAGAAAAGATCAACTTTACTTTTGTCAAAAAGTAGTTGCCTTTGATTATTAGAATTTTCTTCAATGTTTCTCTTGTGCATGACAAAGTTTAGAGTTAGGGTCAAAGGTCTATGATCAGAGTCAGGTTCATGGTCATTTAAAAGGTCAAAAGTTACTATTTGGTTGGACATGGGGATATCAAATATCACATAATCCATGAAACTACTATCTAGACCATGAATACAAGTCATATCGTTGGATTTTGGCCACTTCATTACTCAATTGCAAATTATAAGGTCTTGAGAACTACAGTGCTTGACTAGCTTAGTACCAAACAAATTCTCAGTCAGGTTTTCAGAGCTTCTTTTGTAGCTATTATCTAAAACAAGGTCCTTCTCTAGCCATACAATATTATGGTTGGAATCATTGCTTAAAATAATAGCTTGGTTAGTTGCAGTCCTATCATTAAACTCTCCTAGCAGTATGATATTACCTTCATTTTTCAAATTGTAAATATCTTGTTCTAAAGTATTATAGGGACAATTTCTATCTAGATTGTTTTTCTTATAAAAAGTAGAATTAATAGATATTTGTGAGTCTACCCAATTACGATGGAAGAAGTCTACCCAATTGTATTTGCAAACTTTCACAATTGGAGAAGTTACATTTGGATAGATGTTTTCAACTAGGGGAGATTTCTCCCTTGGAGAGATTGCCAAATTTAAGGTCATTGACATTAGGCGGTTGCATTGAGTTGAAGGAATTGGGGATAAGGAAATGGGGAAGTGACATTCAATACCCATATTGGAGAAAATATCCTTGAGGATTCTTAGTTTCTCTCCAAGATCATGGGGATTCCTCACCATAAGAACGATATCATCATCATACAGAAGAAGATTGATGACTATACCAGTGGGAGTTGGGCTGACACAACTTTCTTCTTCCAAACACTCTTCTAACTTGTCAATGTAAATGCCAAAAAGGGTGGGGGACAAGGGATAAACTTGCTTGAGTCCAATATTGCAGTTACTTTTTTCCAACCAACCCTCATTGTTCTTAAAATTGAAAATAACATTCTCATAAAACCTTATAGTAGCACCCATCAACTACAAAGGAACTTTATCTCTTCCAAACTACCCCAAAGGTATTTCCTCGGAACTCTGTTTTTCCTCCTCTTGTTGTTCTTTTATACAAAAGATTATGAGGTTCAAGGCTCTTTTATTACTCTCATGATCCAATTCAATTAACTTATTCATTTCCTCTTTGTTGGGGTTGATATCCAATTTGTTTTCCAGACTACTTAGGGCCAAATTCTGGGTTAGTTTTTCTTCTAGCTCTTTAATCATATCTCTCAAGTTGCGATTTTCTTCAACCTCTCTTTCTTAAGTTGTTTTTTTTTGTTTTTCCATTTCTTGTATTCTAGCCTCCACTGTCAACAATTGACTCTTGAACCTTAATAATATATCCTCTATCTGTGTTTGAATCATCTCTTCAAAGAGTCTAAATTTTTTATCAAACATTGCCTCTAACTCTATTTGGAGTTTTACTTCCTTTTTTCACTCATTTTTTCTAATGATTATAATTTTATTTGGAGTTTTTCATCTCTTTCTTCTCTCCTTTTTTCTAATGATTCTTTATATTTGTAAAGACTCTCTAGGGTGACTTTGAATGGCCTCCCCTTGACGGGATAAGGTTTTGGAAGTGGTGGAGTGCTCATATTGAAAAGAAGAGAAAATAAGTAACAACTGACTCAACTAATTTATGAACAAATGCCTAGGTGTTAAGTAGGTGGAAGAAGCCAGAATTGCAGAGCCACAATGTATCACTGCAAAGTTCATAACAAAGTACATATTCACATCATTGCAAAGTTCAAAGGCCTCAAAGTTCGCAAAACCACGGAGTTTAAAGCCCATAGATTTTAAAACCGTAGAGTTATTCCATGCAAAACCGTAGAGTTGGTCTCATCACCAACAATTCAAAACCATAGACATTATTCCACACAAACCGCAGAGTGGTTCACATCACTAACAGATCAAAATCACAGAGATTATTCCCATAAAAAAAGTTCAAAACTGCAGATATTAATCCCATCACTGAGAGTTCAAAACCATAAAGATTATCAACTTAATAAATACCTAAAAAATATTCATTCAAAACAATAGAGATTGTTCCCGTCACCGAGAGTTCAAAACCGCAGAGAAATATTATTCTCGTTCAAAACCGCAGAAATAAAATGTTCTCATTCAAAACCACAAAGAAGTATTATTCCCGTTCAGAAGAGCATTATCGCCGAGAATAACCACAGAGAAGTATTATCATAGAGAGTAACTGCAAAAAAAAAAGTTCAAAACCCTAGATAAGTATTTCATTTTTTATTTTCTAAACTTTTATTTCACTTTTTATTTTTTAATTTTGTTATTTAAAATTACTCATTTTGACATGGTGTTTTAGAGTAGTCTTTATTAACAATCAACTTTAAAGTTAACTAATTATTTTGAATCATTATTAAAATAATGATTTACCATGATATGTTTGTTTCATTTTTCATTTTAAAATTTTTTGTTTATTTTTTTTTATTTTGTTGCTAATGACATAAGGGTTTTTACAAAAATAAAGTATTTAATTTTTTAATTTTTTTATTAGAGAATAAAATATTTACATTTCTTTAATCTTTTTATTAGAGAGTTAGGGTTCACATGGGATATACAATTTAGTCATACTTCTTTAAAAAATTAATAGCAAATAACTCTAATGTTTTCTTTTTTAATTAAAAATGATTTTAAAATGTTTTTCAAAATTGATTTAAATGGATCTTAGCACAATCAAATGTTTGTATACAACTGCAAATTAACAATGAATGAATATTAATAAAGAAAAGAAAAGATAATGAAAGTTTTAAACAATAAATGCATGAAATGGAAAGGGAATTAAAGGTAAAAGAAAAGGGAAATGGGAGAGAAAAGAGAGATGAATGAGAAATGAAATGTGAGCCTATTGGTCTTTCCATTGCCGACTAATTCTCCTATATCTTCTTGTGATTCAACTCTCAAAGGGTGTTTTTGGTTAGGAGATGAGAATGTAAAGAAGGAGTTGTGTAAGTTATACAATGGCCTCTATGTGATTGATTTTATGTGCAGTGAGAATCTGTCATTACTCTACTTCCCCTATTTATTTTTAATGGTTGTTCTGAGAGTGTTAATGGTTATTAGATGGTATTACTACCATAGTTTTGTAAAGTGGATGGATATGACTATTGTTGCTATGTTACTCCACTCTATAATTTCATTCTCCATTAGAAATTGAAGAGAACCAAAAGCTTTGTTGTGTCCACTGTTTGATTTGCAAGAGGTTCAAGATCTAAGGCTTCCACTAATTAACTATTGGGCAAAATAATGAATGTGGGTGTCTATTTTCATTGTTTTTTGAGAAAATAAACTATATTTTCATAAATTTTTAAATTTCTGGTAAAAAAAAATATATATTATTTAGAAATTCACTTTACAATAAAAACAAAACTTGTCATGAATTTTGTTAGTTTTCTATTAACTATTTTTTGAATTTTTTTTATAAACATTGGATATGTCAATTTAACGATTGTTTGACAGTATGTTCCCTAAAAAATGAAGGGACTAATAATGAGTTATGCTTTTATACGTAAATGTACTCATTATTGAAATTTTGTTTATGAAAAAATAAATATGTCGCAACAGTATAAATAGACTATATCAAAGTATGATTATAGTTTTGCATTTAACGAATGGATATTATAATTACTACAATTTTTTGAATTTGACCAATCTGAAAAAGTTGCAGATTTTAAACACATTTAGCGAGACTCCATATATGTGCCTTAATTTTGATTCAAAAGTAAATTCTAAAAATACCCTTTTGAAGAGGACAATTAAAGGTTCTGTAATATAAATTTTCGATTGTGCATTATTGCAGATATTGATTTTTCATTTTACTAAATCATTATGTCATCTAAAAATAATATGCATATATTTTTTTATAAAATTAATTAAAATTACTAAAAAACAATTAAATTGAATACAAACTGTATCAAATGAAAGTAGTTTCAACTCTAAAAATGTCGGTATTATTTCTTAAACCAGACTCATAGTATTTTAAGGAGTCTAATCCTTCCAAAGTTGGACTAAGCTAAAGAGAAGTGACCATTTTATGAAAAGTACCATAGGTGTAGGTTTTCGGTTGAACTAATAGTTCGTCCGAAAGTTAGTGTTTCTTGGTTGAAATTTAGTTTTAAAGAAAAAACCAAGTTTTGGATGAAAACATCTTTTTTGGCCCCAAAAAAATGGAGGGATGCAAAGATTCGACATGAAAAGATATAAATTATTTCGATCAAAATGCTTTTACCACATTTGTGCAACAAACTCACTCTGCATTTTTGCTATTTTTTCTTTTTTCGGGCAACATTTTCTGTATTTTCTCTCTATTGGGGCAACATTTTCGCTATTTTTTACTTATTGGGGAAACATTTTCTAAATTGAAGATTTTTTTGAATTTTTTTTTTGAAAGTGGAGGTTATCATAAACAATTTCTTCCTTATTGCAATTTAGTAGCTGAGTTTCTAATTCAGTTTGTTAAGACTTGTGACTTTTGAATCCTTGTAGCTATTGAATCCATGGCTATATATTGCATCCACACTCCTAGAAAGGTTGCACACATGTTTGTTCTCCCCTAAGTGTCAGAATACTGAGAGANAGAGGGGGGGGGGGGGTGAATCAATATGAATACTTTTTACCACTTTCAATGACGATATATAATCTTAAATTTTATCAGCAGTATATCATTTATGTTTGCATTCAATATATCATGAGCATATAACCAAGCAATACAATTCAACAATATCACATTAGATACACAGTACACCAGAATTTATGTGGAAACCCAAATGGGAGAAAACCACAAAATGTGTTATTATATATATCAAGAATATATTCATAGGAAGCATCAACCTCCAAATTCTCCAACACCATTCGGAAGGAGGTACCAACCCCCTGATTTACAAGAACCAACCTGAACGAAGCTCCAACTCCATGAGTTCTTCGACACCAACCAAAAGGAGGCTACGACCCCATGATTTATAGGCACCAACCTGAAGGAATATCCAACTCCCCGAGTTCTCCGAAACAAACTGGAAGGAGGCTATGACTCTCTGATTTACAGGCACCAACCTAAAGGAAGCTCCAACTCCCCAAGTTCTCCAGCACCAAATGGAAGGATGCTATGACTCGTTTTCCTTGCCCCTTCCTGCCTCCCTGAAATATAAGTGTAGAATCATTGTCACTACCACTAATCAACCTGTAACTACCACTGCCACTGATACAACAACCTGTCACTATCAATTTTACTATTACGATCATTGTCACTGTCACTGATACATCACTATCACTGTCACATCAACATGTAGCTGATGATCAACCGATCATCCAACCTGTCACTGTCTCTATCATTGATCAACCAACCATAATTAGATCCACTCACATGGATACCAAAGACCATCACTAAACCATGTACATCAAGCATCAACCGTGTACATCAACCATGTACGAGAACTTGTACCATACCATGTACATCAATCATGTATCAAACCTATACCATCTCATGCATCAACCATATACCATATCACTCATGATATGTCTCAATCATTCCATACACCATGTACCATTAGATATCATCAATGAAGTGCCTCAAGCGTAACTAAGATAGGTAAGATACCAATATAACCAAGATATGCTTCTAATCAATGTACCATAACATCACCAAGGTGTACCTCAACATGTACCAACATCACCAAGAGATTCCTCAAGCATGTTCCACAACATCCAATGCATGTACCTCAAACATGTGTCATAGCCTCATCAAGAAGTGCCTCAAACATGCATCAATATCACTACGAAATGCACCTCATACATGTACCAAGAATATGCCTCACACCAAGCACCAAATATGTTCCTCAAGCATATACCAATGCCTCAACAATATACCAAAGGAATGACCATCACATCATCAAGATGTAACCTATATGTACCTCAAACAATGTGCCTCAAGCATCTGCCAACATCCATAAACCATGTACCAAGAGATACCATCAAACATGTTCCATATCACTCATGGTATTCCTCAAGAATATACCATACAATAAACCACATGCCAAGTATACAAGATGTGCCTCAAGGCATACAACAAAACTCACAAAGACATGCCTCAAGCATGTGCTAAACCTTCCAAGATGCAAGCCTCAAAGCACATAGCATAACATACCTTTACACCTGAAGCTGACCTGATACATGAGATTTCATACATGTATCTCTTCCTTGGTATCAACAACCTGGCACTAGCATCCTTCCTCAATTTTGTCTTAGCCTCGCAGAACCAAGACGAGTGTCACGTGAAGCTTCGCGTGACAGACACTAAGCAACCCATGGGACGCCAATAGTCTGACCCACAGGAGTCAAGAAAATTAGGGTTTCTCAAAAACCATCGCTCTCCTTAGTGATCCCAAACTTTCACCTTCACACTTCCTTCACTGTCTCAGACTCACGGTAACATATTCTCCAATAGATTACTTGCTCACATAGAAGATATTCAATAAAATTGTTTGTGAATATACAAATGAGAGGCTTTTTGTTGTGTATTTATACCTTTCCTGAGTAACTTCTATCCTTAACTTTAGGACTTCTTGTTACAACCACTTTACCCTTTAGTTAATGACTTGTAACTATTTACGCTCTTCTTAACCATTCTTCAGGGATTCTAACTTTATGACCTCATAACTCCTCAACCATGAGGAACTACGTGACGTACCACCTACCATTGGAAACGATACGATGAGGAATATACATCTATGAGTGTGTTAACTATACTTACACTGTCTTTCATGTCCTTATTCCTTAAACAACTTCTTGCTTCATGACCACACCTATGGGTTTCTTGTAGACTTCTTCAAAGTGTCTTCCCGTGAGGGCCATGCTTAGAGCTATGCCATAAGGGGACCACTTTGGAGACTTATCCAAATAAACCCATCACATATGTTGACATCAATGACAATCACTTATGTTGACATCAATTACAACCAACTATCCAACAACATCAATGACAACCAACTATCAAACAATGTCCCCCTTTGGCATTGATGGAAACACTCATACTCCACATGTGACCAATGCTCCTCATCTATCTCTCCTCATGTTTCTATTCCCATTTGACATCAATGGTAAAGGGTAGCTCCCTTTGGGGTTTCTCCCCCTGTCTTCATGGTTATTATATTTCTCTTCTGATCTTTCATTTTATTCCTCTTTGATATCATAGACAAAACGGTAACACCCCCTATCAATATGTCTCCCCCTGTCTTCATGCTTCTATTCTAATTTCTCTCTCTGGCAATATATCTCCCCTGGAATTCTATGCAAGATGTCATGTAGATAAATGTGGGGTTTTCTATATATACTTCCTTTCTCTCTTATGGTGTTTCTTGTCCATTGGTGCTTCCTCGTGTAATTCACAGACATATATAAAAATAATTCAAAGTTATTTTTCTTCACGACTTCATGGTTTGTCAACTTCACAGCTTAGATATCAATGACTATGTAATTCAACAAATTCTTTCTAACGATATAGCTTCTGTTGATGGTTTATCTTCCCATGTTCTATTGTGCTTTTCACTTCTTTCCTTCCTGTGACTAACTAATTCCATCTGTCAATGATTCCACTGATTCCAATTGTTAACATTCTTTAATCCACTGTCATATATCTTCTCTGATTCATATCTTCTAAAGCTTCCAAATATCTCATGAAATCCATTTATGTTCATATGTCATATGTATCTGCCAAATATCTCATGAAACCACTGCATAAAAAATGTCTACGACTCTTCTATGATGTTAACCCATCTATTTCAATTGATCACTATTTATTAATTGGGTTGGTTTTCATTGATGCTAACCCTTGAAGCAAGTCCGGTAGAAAATTCTGGTAGCTCCAATAGTATGGATAAGGGACTTCAGTTTGATTGATGTATAATGGTATGAAGTTTAATGTATTTTTAGGTAAGACTATTTTAGATGGATAGTACAATTCATTCCATTTCTAGTGATGTGTGGAACGCCACATAACTCCTCATGGTTAGAGTTATGGTGTTGTGAAGTTGGAGAACCCTCATGAGTTATATAGAAGTCAAAGAAGTCAAAATTATTCTAGAAGATCCTAGAAGAAGTTGACTAGTCAAGTGAGTGAAACTAGGAGTAAATCATGGGTTAAGTTGTTGCAATAAGAAAATAATTAAAAATAATTTAGTTACAACTAGAAGTGGAGAATTTACTATTTGTATCAAAGTGGGTTAGAGGTGGACAAGTGGTTAGAAGTGGGTTATCCCTAAAAGAAGGAAAGTAGGTTAAGTTTGTTGAAAGGTAACCCCTTGAGGAAGCTACATGGAAGTATAAATAAGAGAGCAAGGATCTCCTATTAGCACCTATTGAGCACATTGAATTTATATTATTGTGTAAGGTTTATTGCAGGTACTCATTGATATATCTGAAGTTGCACAAGTCTGAGGTAGCACGAAGGGTTGATGACG
Source organism: Picea engelmannii (assembly GCA_009831015.1). Classification (NCBI taxonomy): domain Eukaryota; kingdom Viridiplantae; phylum Streptophyta; class Pinopsida; order Pinales; family Pinaceae; genus Picea; species Picea engelmannii. Next base: position 2,072,977 of record ML776659.1, on the reverse strand, counting down.
AAAGTTTCGTAATTACAGAAAATACTGAAAAAAAACCCTGGCTTTTTAGGTGTATGCGGGCTACAATGGAGCAGGGCACATATGTATGTGGGATATAAGTATAATAGGGCACGTACATGAGGGTAAAGCCTAAAAAAATTGAGAAGATAAAGATGTCAGGTCTCTAAAGTCGGAAAGAAAGCTTCCAGGAAGGACTACAGTGATCAGGTACATCATATCTATCTAATGGTTCAAAAGGTATGTCTTATTTATATGAGTAGTTGGATTTTCTTATATACTTGAGAAATGGTTATGGGAGTTTGAGGATATTCCCTAGAGAGAGATTAGTGGCTGCATGGGACTTTATGTATAAGTCATATCTACATAAATATAGTGTTGGTATAATCATATTTATCATTGATTCATCTTGTTAGGGTTGAGGTACATTTTGTATTTCTTGGCATATGGAGAAGGTTTGTTTTTTGTGGTATATGGTTGAGAGGTTTTACTTGTGAAGTGGTTGATGTATTGAGAGGTTGTATATCAGAAAGATTTTGATGTCTAGTTCGTGTGAGGGTTATTATACTTGTTCATGATTATACACACTTGTATGGCACATGACTAGAGAGATATAGATGCATTTGGTCAAAATATATGTATGAGGATATATGCATTGGGAACAATTATAGTCTAGACATAGTGACAAGTTGCAGGTTGATGTGACAGAGGTTGAAGAGGGTCATAGTTTTTAGAGAGAGAAAACCCTAGTTTTCATAAGGCATACACAGGCTGCAGTACAGATAGGCTGTTTACATACGTGAGCTCCAGTATAGATAGGGTGTGTACATACGCACGCTGCAGAACATATAGGTTGTGTATATGTTGGTTTTGATTGGTACAAGTTGAGTTCAGGTACAGGTTGATGACATGGAAGTGGTACAAATTGGCTACAGGTCAGTGGTACAGGTTGGTACATGTTTATAGTGCTATATCTCATAGTGAAAGTGTGATAGTGGCTTGATCATATTACTTATATTTCAGGGTGGTGGGATGGGGAAAAGATAGGTGGTTGTAGCCACCTTCTAGTTGTAGATGGAGAACATAGGGGGTTGTATCATCCTTCTGGTTGTAGCCAAATAATTGGGGAGTTGTAGCTTCCCTCAGGTTGTATATTGAAAATATAGGGGGTTGGAGCCTCCTTCCAATTGTAGATGGAGAATAAAGGAAGTTGGTGCTTCCATTGAATGTAATTCTTAAAGACATATAAGAAAAAAAATTATGTGGTTTTCTCTCGCATTGGGTTTCCACGTAAAAATAATGGTGTACTATGTATGTGTATGATTGTTCATTGTTCATGGTTTATTTACTCTACACTTATTGGATGATAATGTGTTATAGAAAGATTTGTCTCACCCCATGCAACTTGCTCAGAAGGCCTTTTCCATTTCCCTATGTAGACTTGAAGTCCTTTTTTGCAATTCCTGGAGCTAATTTTTTTCATTTTTCCACATATACACGCCCTAATAGCTATACAACATGCGCATACGTAGGTTGCACCATTATATCCTGCGTACATCGGGTTTTTTGCCCAAAATTAAAAAATGGTGTCAGGTTTCCATGTCACATCACGAGATCCATGATCCTTGACCTTCCATATACTGAAAACGTTCTGACTCGGCTCTTCAGTTCCATTTGAATGCTATAAATGGGCCATATCTGAGCTATGGATACAGGGAGAAGAATTCAACTTTGAGAGCAAAGTTACTCTGGAGAAATTATTCACTTCATATTGAGTTTGCATCCCTTTTTCCTTTTAAGTCTAAACACATTGTTCAACCCCCAACCTCTTCCCTCTTTGATAGAGAACCTCATTGTCTCTCATATATGATATTTCCTTTGGTGGAGGATTGAAGTGGTGGAGACCCAGCTGGAATGGACTTAGTTTCTAGGTTTAGAGACGTGCCGACACAGAAGTTTGTCATGCATACACTTTTGCTAATCATATTTTAATAGAAATACTATTTTCTCGTCCAATTAATGTCTTGCAAATATTTGAATTGTTATTCCATGGGCATATTTGTTATGAATATTGATGGATTATGCTATTATATGTGCTAACTATATATATTATCACCATATTATTGTGTATCTTGGTTGTTGAAGACAAGTTGCAGGTGTATTGCTTTGAGTCGAGTGCTTAACGGTGGTCTTCTTCGAACATCCGAATGAGGTAGGTTTGTTATCTTGTCTTGTTAGCACTTTTGTTTATATTGCATACTTGATATTAGAGTTGATTTATGAAGTCATTTTCATTTATTGTGGTTTACAACATGCCATAGAGTGATTTTCCTCGTAACAAAATTGGCGATAAAAAAAGACGGGAGGGAAAAGAATAATATCTCATGTTGGCAGCAATGTCTCTTTTGAATAGAGCACAAACTTTTGAGTCCACTTGTCATCCAAAGTTTGGGTTTAGCATAACCTTAGGAAGTTGAGCTCGTTACTTAGAGTCTACTCCTCCGACTAGTTACTCTTCCAGTCCCTATGGAGAGTTTGATTGGTGCCTCCTGCATCACAAAGTTTCATCTTTGAGTCTATGTTGTCAGAGTCCTCCATATATCTCATGCTCTTGTTCAAAGGATGTCTTTCATCATGTGTCGGCCATTTCTCAGAACTCTTGACTTTGAATTATGGCCATACCTTCAGTGTGTCTCAGATTTACATGAATTTGTAGTCCTACCGTGCACCTTGGTCCTACTTTTATTATAGGTAGGTAACCTTGAACCAAACAGCCGGCGTCTCCTCATTGGTCGTTGACTGGGGGGTTCCCCTTATGTTCGACGAAAATAAATCTATTCACACACTAGGATTAGTGCACTGTATTGGATTCCATTATCCTTATTGGTGGTTTCCTTGCCTTTGTTGGCATTTTTCATTATTGGATGCTATTCATAGGGTCTTTTTCATGCTCTTCAGGCATCTGGTGCATGTGAATGATGCATAAGGTCGTTAGTTCGTGAAATTTTTCTTCATCTGAGTTCCTCCAAATCATCAAGCTACTGCTTTGTACCTCATGTTGACTGATGAGAGATGCCTTAATTATCTTCTTTTAGTGGGTCTCCTTCCATCGACTTCAACCCATATATTCTGGAAACGAGGCCTAGAGTCCTATGACTACCTAGAGGCTTGTAGTCATCAGTGGTAGGTTCTCTTGCAATCAACAGTTGGGAATGCACCAATGTCTCCTGATCGATGGATTCTTCGAGTGTTCGACCTCAACTCCTTTATTCACACTTGTAAGAATGTACTTGGTTCCTTGATACCTACTTTCATTATCGATAGGATGTCTCACATTTGTGAACGGTATACCTTAATGACCGATAATCAAATGAAGTCTCAATTTGTTCGACCTCAACTCCTTTCTTCACATGATGTAGAATTGCACCTTTGGCGGATCGTGTAGAAGACTTGAAGACATCAGCTCATAGTCACAACTTTCCTAAGTTGTTGCTATCATTCACTGGACCAGTACCTTTATGACTTCAATGATCATGGGAAATCATATTGTACTCCATTGTATACATATATCTTCAGATTTATTTTGAGACTGGTTTTCACTGGGCCTTGTTCGTGACTATGACAACCTATGGCATGTATCTACCTTTGTATTTCCTATTCATGGCTATGAACAATTGTTTGGTATTTTCCACATGGATCTGCAGTGTAATTCAAATTGGCAGCCATGTGTACAAAGTCATTATGGATTGTAATATTCTTATGAACAACTAGTTCATCCAGTTGGGTATCCATTACTCCACTTCTGGGATTTATAATGTATTTTGGGCATCACAGATACTCCTCTGACCTCACACATTAAGGGGCATTTGTTATACAAATGTTTTCCTCACCCCATGCAACTTTCTCAACAGGCCTTTTCCATTTCCCTATGCAGACTTGAAGTCCCTTTTTGCAATTCCCATAGTTAAAAATTGTATTTTTCCACATATATGTTCCCTAACAACTATACATCATGCATATACATAGGTTGCACCATTACAACCCACGTACATTGGGTTTTGTGCCAAAAATTAAAAAATGGTGTCGGGTTTCCATGTCACGTCACAAGATCCATGATCCTTGACCTTCCATATATTGGAAACGTTTTGACTTGGCCCTTCAGTTCCATTTGAAGGCTGTAAATGGGCCATATCTGAACTGTGGAGAAAGGGAGAAGAATTCAACTTTGACAGAAAATTTACTCTAGAGAAATCATTCACTTCATACTGAGTCTACATCCAATTTTCCTTTTAAGTCTGAACACATTGTTCGTCCCCCAAGCTCTTCCCTCTTTGATAGAGAACCTCATTGTCTCTCTTATATGAGCTTGCCTTTGGTGGAGGATTGAAGTGGTGGAGGCCCAGCTGTAAGGGACTTAGTTTCTCAGTTTCGAGATGTGTCGACATGGAAGTTTGTCATTCATAAACTTATGTTGATCACATTTTAGTAGAAATACTCTTTTCTTGTCCAATTAATGTATTGCAAATATTTGAATTGTTATTCCATGGGAATATTTGTTATGAATATTGATGGCTTATGCTATTATATGTGCTAACTCTATATATTATCACCATATGCTTGTGTATCTTGGTTGTTGAGGACAATTTGAAGGTGTATTTCTTTGAGTCGAGTGCTCAACAGTGGTCTTCTTTGAACATCCGGATGAGGTAGGTTCTTTATCTTGTCTTCTTAGCACTTTTGTTTATATAGCATACTTGATATTAGAGTTGATTTTTGCAGTCATTTCCATCTGTTGTGGTTTACCCCATGCAATAGAGTGATTTTCCTCGTAACATAATGCTATATTGAACTTAAATATAAATAACACTTGCATACTATGGTTAAAAAGGACTAAAAAACTCTATTATTGATTCACCCCCCCTCTCAATAATCTAGTAATTGGTATCAGAGTAGGTTCCTTCAGAAATTAGTTTAACCACTGAAAGGTAGATCATGGAGAGCAACAGTATGTATAAAAATGGAATACCTCAGTTTGATGGACAAAACTATGCTTTCTGGAGCAGAAGGATGAAAACATATGTACATGCATAGGGATTTGAGGTTTGGAAATCAGTTGTAGATGGATACAAAGAACCAACAGTTCTGCCAACAAATGAAAGTGGAAGGAAACTCAGTCTAAATAATTCAAAAGCCACAAATTCACTTCTAAATGGTCTTTTTGATTTAGTATATTCCAAAATTATGGCTGGTACAGGGTCATAGAACAACACAAGCATTTCCAGGTATCTTAGGACTAGTTTTTCCTCAAAGGCTTTTCCAGGGGTTTATACCCGAAAATATTGGTGCCTTGTGCATGAGATTTTGGTTTCCTTGTTTATTCTTCCATTGCATGTTTAGTTGATTGCTCGGATGTGCTTTAATTCAATAAGTGATTTATTCGGAATTAATTTCAAGTGTTGGGTTGTGAGGGTAAAATCAACATGGTATCAGAGCATACCAAGAGTTGTTAGAGAAAATCAATAGAATGAACTAAAATAATTCCACTCTAAAACTATTTTTCTCATAAAACTCTTACTCAAATTAAATTCAATACAAGTTAAAAAGTTCTTTTAAACCTAAACAATAGTAAATAAATTCTTTTGTTTGGAAGTTAAAAAATATTTGATCTTTACCTTAAATATTTATATTTTAATCTATTAAAAAATCATACAAAAAAAGTAAAAGAAACCTACCTTCTAGCTCTAGGCCACTTTAAACTACCTTGATCATAGTTATGGGTGAATATATGGAAATGAAACCTCTAGCCTAAAGTGTCTTTATTTCTCTCTCTTTTATTCCAGCACAAAATCCTCACTTGGGACAAGATTGTTCGAAAAGGATTTCACGCCTTGGGTTATGTCCTCTTTGTCAATAAGTTGAAGAATTTGCAGAACATCTTTTGAATCAATGCACTTACACTTCAATCCTATGGGATATGGGCACCTCTTCTTTTAGTCAAACCAATTGAGACAATCATAGAATTATAGACACCATTCTTCATTGAAGAAAAGAGGATTTTGGCAACCCCATCATCAATCAAATATGGAGGCTCTTCCCATAATTTATTCTCTGGGAAACCTCGAAAGAGAGAAATCTATGCATATTCAAGAATGATTCCAAAGATAATCACCACATCTAGAAGAAGATCAAAAAAAATGTAAAGGATTATTTTCTAATCTCGCCATGGTCATATCAAGATTGGCCCAACCAACAATCATACAAATCTATCCTTCAAGCTTTTGACATAAACATGGTTCCTAAACAAGTCTCTGTTGCTAGAAGATTTGTTCCCTTCATCTCAGATAAATGGTCACCTCCTTCGACTAGCTTCACTAAACTCAACTTTGACAGTGCATCAAAAGGAAATCTAGGTCTGGCCAGTTTTGGTGGTGTCTTCAGAAATGACAGAGGTGAAATTCTTAGACTCTTCATAGGAGACAATATGGGCACATAGACAAATAAATTTGTAGAACTAACAACACTATTTTTCAGTATTCGAGTTGTCATTCGTGAGGGTTATTCCATGTTAGTATTAGAGGGAGACTCTCAAGTCATTATTCAAATGATTCAACGTCTTCAACATGGATCAACAATCAACAAAATCTCTCATATCTGGAGACTTGAAAGAAACCTTAAAAATCAAATATTTACTCCCTAACATTCAAGATCTTATCCCCCTCATGTTAAATGCTCAACCAAGAAACTCGTTGATAAGATAGCCAATGAAGGCCTCCTCCACAAACAAGCTCCACTAGAAGAGAAGTGGAACCCAAAAAGGGACAACCTCCTGACAAAACACTACCAGAAGCTCACCCGAAAGGCTCCACCATTCTCTTCAAGATGCCAAATGCGTCATGGATTGTGCCCAATAATAGAAACAATGTCGAGATTGCTTCCTCTGCATACCAAGACTCTCCACACAAGTTAGAGAATGGAATGCAAATTTCGATCGACTCTTTATCGATCTTGAAAGGGGATTTTTCAATAATTTGCAATGCCGAACGTTGTTATCAAAGGTGTTGCTTCAGCCAATACCACAGTCAGGCTTTGTGGGATTGGGTATTAAATCTGGCCAGATGCAAGGGACATGGATCGATAGAGAAGATCATCAATTTCGCACAATTGGTGTTTACGGCTCAGAACATTGTTTCTCAGAACAAAACATTGTTGCTCAGAACAAAACATTGTTGCTCAGAATCGCATAATTTCTTTTGACCAGCCCTCATTGTTCTTAAAATTGACAATAACTTGATCATACAATCTTATAGTAGCAACCCTAACCTTAAAACACACTTTAATATCTTCCAAACTATCCCAAAGGTATTTCTTGGGAACTGTTTCAAAAGCTTTTCTAAAGTCAACAAAACAACACAGAAGTTTGGATTTAGTATTGCTGCAATAATCCTAAGGGTAACAAGATGGTTTGATTGGTTTTAGTATTGTGTAACTCCTCTGCAATGATCCTAAAGGTAACAAGATGGTCCAGAGTTGAATGATATCTCCTAAATCCAACTTACCTTTAGCTCTTTTACTGTGACTTTCTAGCCAAAGTATAATCTTTTTTCCCAAAATAGTTCCATATCGCTTGGCTAAAATGGGGCTAATCATAATGGTCCTATAATTAGAGAGAATGTTTCTATCCCCATTTTTAAAAATAGGTACAATGAGGCTTTGTATCTAGGGTTTAGGAAAGCCTTGCTTCACTAGTAAATTGAAGAGTCTGTGTATGTGAGGGATGAGGATAGGCCCTTCGATTTTAAAAATTTCATTTTGGTAGCCTTTAGTGTCCTTAGCTTTTCCATTTACAAGTTCCTTAACCCCAAACTCTATGTCATCCAAAGAAAAAACTTCATCCTTTGTAGGAACAATATGAATGGTGTCCATGGCATTAGGGAACTTGTAAAGACTTTTAAGATAGGAATTTCAGTCCCTTAAGGGAGTCATATTATTTTCTTTAGTATTGCAAATTAGAATTTCCCTCCAGAACTTCTTAGGATAAAGCTTAGACAGGTGTAAAAGCCACTCTTTCCTTCTATATATATAGTACCTTTTTTCCTTTTAATTAGGGATTTGTACATATTGCTCTTATCGAGTTTGAATGATTCATTAGAAGCATCCCTAATGGATTTCCTAGCAATTATACATTCTTTATAATACCAAGGGTTGGTTGTTCTATTCCTCTTTTTACAGGACACCTCTAAAGAGAATAGAGGTGGAAAGAGTAGTTGTAAAATTATGGTAGAGGTCTTCAATGTTGTCCTTATAAGTTAGGAAATGTAATTGACTATTTAAATCCTTTAAGAAAAGATCAACTTTACTTTTGTCAAAAAGTAGCTGCCTTTGATTATTAGAATTTTCTTCAATGTTTCTCTTGTGCATGACAAAGTTTAGAGTTAGGGTTAAAGGTCTATGATCAAAGTCAGGTTCATGGTCATTTAAAAGGTCAAAAGTTACTATTTGGTTGGAAATGGGGATATCAAATATCACATAATCCATGAAACTACTATCTAGACCATGAATACAAGTCATATCGTTGGAGTTTGGCCACTTCATTACTCAATTGCAAATTATAAGGTCTTAAGAACTACAGTGCTTGACTAGCTTAGTACCAAACAAATTCTCAGTTAAGTTTTCAGAGCTTCTTTTGTAGCTATTATCTAAAACAAGGTCCTCCTCTAGCCATACAGTATTATGGTTGGAATCATTGCTTAAAATAATAGCTTGGTTAGTTGTAGTCCTATTATTAAATTCTCCTAGCAGTATGATATTACCTTCATTTTTCAAATTGTAAATATATTGTTCTAAAGTATTATAGGGACAATTTCTATCTAGATTGTTTTTCTTATAAAAAGTAGAATTAATAGATATTTGTGAGTCTACCCAATTACCATGGAAGAAGTCTACCCAATTGTATTTGCGAGTTTTCACAATTGGAGAAGTTAGATTTGGATAGATGTTTTCAACTAGGGGATCTTTCTCCCTTGGAGAGATTGCCAAATTTAAGGTCATTGACATTAGGCGGCTGCATTGAGTTGAAGGAATTGGGGATAAGGAAATGGGGAAGTGACATTCAATACCCATATTGGAGAAAAAAATCCTTGAGGATTCTTAGTTTCTCTCCAAGATCGTGGGAATTCCTCACCATAAGAATGATATGATCATCATAAAGAAGAAGATTGATGACTATGCCAGTGGGAGTTGGGCTGACACAACTTTCTTCTTCCAAACACTCTTCTAACTTGTCAATGTAAATGCCAAAAAGGGTGGGGGACAAGGGACAACCTTGCTTGAGTCCAATATTGCAGTTAATTTTTTCCGACCAACCCTCATTGTTCTTAAAATTGAAAATAACATTCTCATAAAACCTTATAGTAGCACCCATCAACTAGAAAGGAACTTTATCTCTTCCAAACTACCCCAAAGGTATTTCCTGGGAACTCTGTTTTTCCTCTTGTTGTTCTTTTATACAAAAGATTATGAGGCTCAAGGCTCTTTTATTACTCTCATGATCCAATTCAATTAACTTATTCATTTCCTCTTTGTTGGGTTTGATATCCAATTTTTTTTCCAAACTACTTAGGGCCAAATTCTGGGTTAGTTTTTCTTCTAGCTCTTTAATCATATCTCTCAAGTTGCGATTTTCTTCAACCTCTCTTTCTTAAGTTGTTTTTTTTTTGTTTTTCCATTTCTTGTATTCTAGCCTCCATTGTCAGCAATTGACTCTTGAACCTTAATAATATATCCTCTATCTGTGTTTGAAACATCTCCTCGAAGAATCTAATTTTTTTATCAAGCGTTGCCTCTAACTCTATTTGGAGTTTTCCTTCTTTTTTTCACTCATTTTTTCTAATGATTATAATTTTATTTGGAGTTTTTCATCTCTTTCTTTTCTCCTTTTTTCTAATGATTATTTATATTTGTAAAGACTCTCTAGGGTGACTTTGAATGGCCTCCCCTTAACGGGATGAGGTTTTGTAAGTGGTGGAGTGCTCATATTGAAAAGAAGAGAAAATAAGTAACAACTAACTCACCTAATTTATGAACAAATGCCTAGGTGTTAAGTAGGTGGAAGAAGCCAGAATTGCAGAGCCACAATGTATCACTGCAGAGTTCAGAACAAAGTACATATTCACATCATTGCAAAGTTCAAAGGCCTCAAAGTTCGCAAAACCACGGAGTTTAAAGCCCGTAGAATTTAAAACCGTAGAGTTGGTCTCATCACCAACAGTTCAAAACCATAGAGATTATTCCACACAAACCGCAAAGTGGTTCACATCACTAACAGATCAAAATCACAGAGATTATTCCCATAAAAATGTTCAAAACTGTAGATATTAATCCCATCACCGAGAGTTCAAAACCATAGAGATTATCAACTTAATAAATACCTAAAAATATTCGTTCAAAACAATAGAGATTGTTCCCGTCACCGAGAGTTCAAAACCGCAGAGAAATATTATTCTCATTCAAAACCACAAAGAAATATTATTCTCGTTCAGAAGAGTATTATCACCGAGAATAACCATAGAGAAGTATTATCATAAAGAGTAACTGCACAAAAAAAGTTCAAAACCCTAAACAAGTATTTCATTTTTTATTTTCTAAACTTTTGTTTTACTTTTTATTTTTTAATTTTATTATTTAAAATTACTCATTTTGACATGGTGTTTTAGAGTAGTCTTTATTAGCAATTAACTTTAAAGTTAAATAATTATTTTGAATCATTATTAAAATAATGATTTACCATGATATTTTTGTTTCATTTTTCATTTTAAAATTTTTTGTTTACTTTTTTAAAAATTTTTATTACTAATGAGATAAGGGTTTTTAAAAAAATAAAGTATTTAAATTTTTAATTTTTTTTATTAGAGAATAAAATATTTACATTTCTTAAAGCATTTTATTAGAGAGTTAGGGTTTACATGGGATATACAATTTAGTCATACTTCTTTAAAAATTTAATAGCAAATAACTTTAATGTTTTATTTTTAATTAAAAATATTTTTAAAATGTTTTTCAAAATTGATTCAAATGGATCTTAGCACAATCAAATGTTTGTATACAACTGCAAATTAACAATGAATGAATATTAATAAAGAAAAGAAAAGAAGAGACAATGAAAGTTTTAAACAATAAATGCATGAAATGGAAAGGGAATCAAATGTAAAAGAAAAGGGAAATGGGAGAGAAAAGAGAGATGAATGAGAAATGAAATGTGAGTCTATTGGTCTTTCCATTGCCGACTAATTTTCCTATATCTTCTTGTGATTTAACTCTCAAAGGGTGTTTTTGGTTAGGAGAGGAGAATGTAAAGAAGGAGTTGTGTAAGTTATACAATGGCCATAGAGACATGAGTTGCATTATAACCAGAATAATTGAGCAACCATTCGAAGTTGGCTTTCACATTTGGGTTTCCGAGTTAAAAATTTTGTGCCCACTATGTGATTGATTTTATGTGTAGTGAGAATCTGTCATAAGTGTTTACTCTGCTTCCCCTATTTATTTTTAATGGTTGTTCTGAGAGTGTTAATGGTTATTGGATGGTATTACTACCGTAGTTTTGTTAAGTGGATGGATATGACTATTGTTGCTATGTTACTCCACTCCATAATTTCATTCTCCATTAGAAATTGAAGAGAACCAAAAGCTTTGTTGTGTCCACTGTTTGATTTGCAAGAGATTCAAGGTCTAAGGCTTCCACTAATTGACTATTGGGTAAAATAATGAATGTGGGTGTCTATTTTCATTGTTTTTTGAGAAAATAAAATATATTTTCATAAATTTTTAAACTTCCGGTAAAAAAAAATATTTTATTATTTAGAAATTCACT
>ML776659.1:2042889-2061061 GCA_009831015.1 Picea engelmannii | reverse complement strand
TAAGGCTTCCACTAATTGACTATTGGGTAAAATAATGAATGTGGGTGTCTATTTTCATTGTTTTTTGAGAAAATAAAATATATTTTCATAAATTTTTAAACTTCCGGTAAAAAAAAATATTTTATTATTTAGAAATTCACTTTACAATAAAAACAAAACTTGTCATGAATTATGTCAGTTTTCTATTGACTAGACATTTGATATGTCAATTTAGTGATTGTTTGACAGTATGTTCCCTAAAAAATGAAGGGACTAATAATGAGTTATGTTTTTATACGTAAATGTACTCATTATTGAAATTTTTTTTATGAAAAAATAAATATGCTGCAACAATATAAATAGACTATATCAAAGTATGATTATAGTTTTGAATTTAACGGATGGATATTATAATTACTACAATTTTTTGAATTTGACCAATCTGAAAAAGTTGCATATTTTAAACACATTTAGCGAGACTCCATATATGTGCCTTAATTTTGATTCAAAAGTAAATTCTAAAAATACCCTTTTAAAGAGGACAATGAAAGGTTCTGTAATATAAATTTTCCATAATTTTCGATTGTCCATTATTACATATATTGATTTTTCATTTTACTAAATCATTATGTCATCTAAAAATAGTATGCATATACTTTTTTATAAAATTAATTAAAATTACTAAAAAACAATTAAATTGAATACAAACTATATCAAATGAAATTAGTTTCAACTCTAAAAATGTCGGTATTATTTCTTAAACCAGACTCATAGTATTTTAAGGAGTCTGATCCTTCCAAAGTTGGACTAAGCTAAAGAGAAGTGACAATTTTATGAAAAGTACCATAGGTGCAGGTTTTTGGTTGAACTAATAGTTCGTTCGAAAGTTAGTGTTTCTTGGTTGAAAGTTAGTTTTAAAGAAAAAACCAAGTTTTGGATGAAAACATCTCTTTTGGCCGAAAAAAATGGAGGGATGCAAAGATTCGACGCGAAAAGATATAAATTATTTCGATCAAAATGATTTTAACACATTTGTGCAACAAACTCACTCTGCATTTTTGTTATTTCTTCTTTTTACGGGCAACATTTTCTATATTTTCTCTTTATTGGGGAAACATTTTCGCTATTTTTCACTTATTGGGGAAATATTTTCTAAATTGAAGATTTTGTTGAATTTGTTTTTTGAAAGTGGAGGTTTTCATAAACAATTTCTTCCTTATTACAATTCAGTAGCTGAGTTTCTAATTCAGTTTGTTAAGACTTGTGACTTTTGAATCCTTGTAGCTATTGAATCCATGACTATATATTGCATCCACACTCCTAGAAAGGTTGCACACATGTTTGTTCGCCCCTAAGTGTCAGAATACTGAGAGGGGGGGGGGAGGGGGAGGGGGTGAATCAATATGAACACTTTTTACCACTTTCAATCATGATATATAATCTTCAATTTTATCAGCAGTATATCATTTATGTTTTCATTCAATATATCATGAGCATATAACCAAGCAGTACAATTCAACAATATCACATCAGTTACACAGTACACCATAATTTATGTGGAAACCCAAATGGGAGAAAACCACAAAATGTGTTCTTATATATATCAAGAATACATTCATAGGAAGCATCAACCTCCAAATTCTCCAGCACCATCCGGAAGGAGGTACCAACCCCCTGATTTACAAGCACCAACCTGAAGGAAGCTCCAACTCCATGAGTTCTTCGAAACCAACCAAAAGGAGGCTACGACCCCATGATTTATAGGCACCAACCTGAAGGAAGATCCAACTCCCCGAGTTCTTCAGAACAAACTGGAAGGAGGCTACAACCCCTTGATTTACAGGCACCAACCTAAAGGAAGCTCCAACTCCCTGATTTCTCCAGCACCAAATAGAAGGAGGATATGACTCATTTTCCTTGCCCCTTCCTGTCGCCCTGAAATATAAGTGTAGAATAATTGTCACTACCACTAATCAACCTGTAACTACCATTGTCACTGATACAACAACCTGTCACTATCACTTTCACTGTTACGATCATTATCATTGTCACTGATACATCACTATCACTGTCACATCAACATGTAACTGATGATCAACCGATCATCCAACTTGTCACTGTCTCTATCATTGATCAACCAACCATAACTAGATCCACTCACATGGATACCAAAGACCATCACTCAACCATGTACATCAACCATCAACTATGTACATCAACCATGTACGAGAACCTGTACCATAACATGTACATCAATCATGTATCAAACCTATACCATCTCATGCATCAACCATATACCATATCACTCATGATATGTCTCAATCATTCCATACACCATGTACCATTAGATATCATCAATGAAGTGCCTCAAGCGTAACTAAGATAGCCAAGATACCAATATAGCCAAGATATGTTTCTAATCAATGTACCATAACATCACCAAGGTGTACCTCAACATGTACCAACATCACCAAGACATTCCTCAAGCATGTTCCACAACATCCAATGCATGTACCTCAAACATGTGTCATAGCCTCATCAAGAAGTGCCTCAAACATGCATCAATATCACTATGAAATTCATCTCATACATGTACCAAGAATATGCCTCACTCCATGCACCAAATATGTTCCTCAAGCATATACCATTGCCTCAACAATATACCAAAGGAATGACCATCACATCATCAAGATGTAACCTATATGTACCTCAAACAATGTGCCTCAAGCATGTGTCAACATCCATAAACCATGTACCAAGAGATACCATCAAACATGTTCCATATCACTCATGGTATTCCTCAAGAATATACCATACAATAAACCACATGCCAAGTATACAAGATGTGCCTCAAGGCATACAACATAACTCACAAAGACATGCCTCAAGCATGTGCTAAACCTTCCAAGATGCAAGCCTCAAAACACATAGCATAACATACCTTTACACCTATAGCTGACCTGATAAATGAGATTTCATACATGTATCTCTTCCTTGGTATCAACAACCTAGCACTAGCATCCTTCCTCAATTTTGTCTTAGCCTCGCAGAACCAAGACGAGTGTCACGTGAAGCCTCGTGTGACAGACACTAAGAAACCCATGGGATGCCAATAGTATGACCCATAGGGGTCAAGAAAATTAGGGTTTCTCAGAAACCATCGCTCTCCTCAGTGATCCCAAACTTTCACCTTCACACTTCCTTCACCATCTCAGACTCATGGTAACATATTCTCGAAAAGATTACTTGCTCACATGGAAGATATTCAATAAACTTGTGTGTGAATATACAAATGAGAGGCTTTTTGTTGTGCATTTATACCTTTTCTCAGTAAATTTTATCCTTAACTTTAGGACTTCTTGTTACAACCACTTTACCCTTTAGTTAATGACTTGTAACTGTTTACGCTCTTCTTAACCATTCTTCAGAGATTCCAACTTCATGACCTCATAACTCCTCAACCATAAGGAACTATGTGACGTACCACCTACCGTTGGAAACAATATGATGATGAATATCCATCTATGAGTGTGTTACCTATACTTACACTGTCTTTCATGTCCTTATTCCTTAAACAACTTCTTGCTTCATGACCACACCTATGGGTTTCTTGTAGACTTCTTCAAAGTGTCTTCCCATGAGGGCCATGCTTAGAGCTATGCCATAAGGGGACCACTTTGGAGACTTATCCAAATAAACCCATCACATATGTTGACATCAATGACAACCAACTATCAAACAATGTCCCCCTTTACAATTGATGGAAACACTCATACTCCACATGTGACCAATGCTCTTCATCTATCTCTCCTCATGTTTCTATTTCCATTTGACATCAATGGTAAAGGGTATATCCCTTTGGGGTTTCTCCCCCTGTCTTCATGGTTATTATATTTCTCTTCTAATCTTTCACTTTATTCCTCTTTGACATCATAGACAAAAGGGTAACTCCCCCTATCAATATGTCTCCCCCTGTCTTCATGCTTCTATTCTAATTTCTCTCTCTGACGATATATCTCCCCTTGAATTCTATGCAAGATGTCATGTAGATAAATGTGGGGTTTTCTATATATACTTCCTTTCTATCTTATGGTGTTTCTTGTCCATTGGTGTTTCCTCGTGTAATTCACAGACATATATAAAAAGAATTCAAAGTTATTTTTCTTCACGACTTCATGGTTTGTCAACTTCATAGCTTAGATATCAATGACTATGTAATTCAACAAATTCCTTCTAACGATATATCTTTTGTTGATGGTTTATCTTCCCATGTTCTGTTGTGCCTTTCACTTCTTTCCTTCCCGTGACTAACTAATTCCATCTGTCAATGATTCCACTGATTCCAATTGTTAATATTCTTTAAACCACTGTCATATATCTTCTTTGATTCATATCTTCTAGACCTTCCAAATATCTCATGAAATCCATTTATGTTCATATGTCATATGTATCTGCCAAATATCTCATGAAACCACTGCATAAAAACTCTGTACGACTCTGCTACGATGTTAACTCATCTATTTCAATTGATCACTATTTATAAATTGGGTTGGTTTTCATTAACGTTAACCCTTGAAGCAAGTCTGGTAGAAAATTTTGGTAGCTCCAACAGTATGGATAAGGGACTCCAGTTTGATTGATGTATAATGGTATGAAGTTTAATGTATTTTTAGGTAAGACTATTTTAGATGGATAGTACATTTCATTCCATTTCCAGTGATGTGTGGAACGCCACATAACTCCTCACAGTTAGAGTTATGATCTTGTGAAGTTGGAGAACCCTCATGAGTTATATAGAAGTCAAAGAAGTCAAAATTATTCTAGAAGATCCTAGAAGAAGTTGACTAGTCAAGTGAGTGAAACTAGGAGTAAATCATTGGTTAAGTTGTTGCAATAAGAAAATAATTAAAAATAATTTAGTTGCAACTAGAAGTGGAGAATTTACTATTTGTAGAAAAGTGGGTTAGAGGTGGACAAGTGGTTAGAAGTGGGTTATCCCTAAAAGAAGGAAAGTAGGTTAAGTTGTTAGAAGGTAACCCCTTGAGGAAGCTACATGGAAGTATAAATAAAAGAGCAAGGATCTCCTATTAACACCTATTGAACACATTGAATATCTATTATTGTGTACGGTTTAGTGCAGGTACTCATTGATATATCTGAAGTTGCACAAGTCTAAGGTAGCACGAAGGGTTGACGGAAAAAGTTTTGTAATTACATAAAATACTGAAGAAAAAAAACCCTAGTTTTTTAGGTGTATGCGGACTACAATGGAGCAGGGCGCATATGTACGCGGGATAGAAGTATAAAAGGGAATGTACTTGAGGGTAAAGCCTAAAAAAATTGAGAAGATAAATATGTCGGGTCTCTAAAGTCAGAAAGAAAGCTTCTAGGAAGGACTACAGTGATTAGGTACACCGTATCTATCTAATGGTTCAAAAGGTATGTCTTATTTATATGAGTAGTTGGATTTTCTTGTATACTTGAGAAATGGTTATGGGAGTTTGAGGATATTCCCTAGAGAGAGATTAGTGGCTGCATGGGACTTTATGTATAAGTCATATCTACATAAATATAGTGTTGGTATAATCATATTTATCATTGATTCATCTTGTTAGTGTTGAGGCACATTTTGTATTTCTTGGCATATGGTGAAGGTTTGCTTTTTGTGGTACATGGTTGAGAGGTTTTACTTGTGAAGTGGTTGATGTATTGAGAGGTTGTATATCAGAAAGAGTTTGATGTCTAGTTCATGTGAGGGTTATTATACTTGTTCATGATTATACACACTTGTATGGCACATGACTAGAGAGATATAGATGCATTTGGTCAAAGTATATGTATGGGGATATATGCATTGGGAACAATTATAGTCTAGACATAGTGACAAGTTGTAGGTTGATGTGACAGAGGTTGAAGAGGGTCATAGTTTTTAGAGAGAGAAAACCCTAGTTTTCATAAGGCATACACAGGCTGCAGTACAGATAGGTTGCGTACATATGTGAGATCCAGTATAGATAGGGTGTGTACATACGCACGCTGCAGAACAGATAAGTTGTGTATATGTTGGTTTTGATTGGTACAAGTTGAGATCAAGTACAGGTTGATGACAGGGAAGTGGTACAAGTTGGCTACAGGTCAGTGGTACAGGTTGGTACATGTTTATAGTGCTATATCTCATAGTGAAAGTGTGACAGTGATGCAAAGGGACGTGACTGTACCCCCGTCGCGCTCTCCCACTCACAGGATCGTTCCAATTCTTCTCTTTCTCTGAGTCAAAGCGGCTCTTTAGATCCCCTGCTGAAATCACTATGCATATTCTTGGCCCAGTCCACAGGTCTTTTCCTTACCTGTCTCGGCTTCTGCACTTAGCTGTAGTTATCCCCGACTCACTATCGGGGTTTCGAGGTTTCGGACTTTCCGCTGCCACAGACCACTGTCCTCGTGAATCCCCGATCACCGATGAGCTCTCAGCTCCTATGCGCTTTCTCTCCTGGCTAAGCTTCCACCATATGACCACTACTCCCGTGTTCGTGACCTTATCTCCTTCGTGGCCTCATGACTCGCTATATCAACCCCTTGATTTTTTGACTCTCGACACCCGATGTACCGAAGTGTCGAGGCGCACAAGAGTTGACCTTTCAACAGTCCTTTGTCTCGCCGAGACTTTGGACCTTCGCCACTCGCGAATCCTAACACCAATACTTCGGGACTTCTCGCGGCGAGATCCCGAGGTCTTCATGTCACCTGTATTCCATTCGCCGCTTTGTTATGGCCACCTGTCCTCCAACGGTCAGAATCTCGCTCCTCGCAATATTGCGATCCTCGCGGCCAAACCCTCGAGTCTTTTCTCGCAAGGTTCCGATGCACGATCCCATGTGCGGATCCAACGGTCCTCCCGCAATCCGGATCCAACGGTTATCCTCCTTCTCGTGTCTCGCATCCTCGTGACTCGAAGTACCAAATTCTTGGGCCTTTACCCTGCGATCTTTCGAGTTCACGAGATCCTTAGATCTCTGACACGTGTCCTCCTCAATGGATGGTCCCGATCCCCTCACTCCTTCGTCACTTCGCATCCTCGCGCCTCGCGACTTTGAACACCCAATACTTGGGCCTTCACTCTGCGAACTCCCGATTTCACGAGATCTCCTTGATCTTTGCCACACGTCCCCTCAAATGGACGATCCAAATCTCCTCACTACTTCGCCGCCTTGCGCTTCACGATAATTGACACCAATCTCTCGGCCCTTCTACTCACGAGCTCCCGAGATGCGATGTGCTACCTGTCCGCCTGCCGACTCTTGTGGCCTCCACACCATTCTCGAATGTCGATATCTCGAGATGACGTCAGCTAGACCCCACAACACGGATCTCTCTCCACCTCACCACTCGTGAAGTCCAATGATTTCCTCTTCCAACCTCCAGTGCCCGAGTTCCCGAGGTGGGTAATCTCGTGACACACGTCTTCTCCCAAATGAATGGTCCAGATCCTCGTCACCGGTTCCACCTGCTGTGGTTCCTCCTGTACATAAATCTCCTCGATGGTCCAGATCTGTTCTCCTGCCGATCGAATGGCTGTCACTCCTCCTCCTGAGCTTCTGTGCTTTCTTCCCTGCACTTGGGAGAATTTCACTCTTTCAAAGGTCTCGGCCTTTGCTGTCTTTTTCCTCCACGAGCTCCTTGACTTCGAGCCTCGCGCGCAAATGAAATGTTGCCCTTCCTAAGCTTGTTCTTCTCAAATATTTGGAGGTTTGACCTCTACCTCCTGTAGATTCTTCGCGCGTATACCACGATGTCTCTCCTGAGCTTCTTCGAACACTCAGACCCCTTGGGATTTTATCCTTCTTCTCCCTCAGATGGAGAATGAAATGGATGCCCTCCTAGCTATCCTTCTACTCAAGCCTCTTCTTAAGTACTTCTGGGTATTCAACAACCCAGTGGAGATCCTTCTGTGGACTCTCCCTTCACAACACCGAACTTAAAGAGTTCTTTCCTCTTCTGTGCTTGCCTGCACACTTCCTCGACGCCCTCCTGGCGGAGTATCTTCTCGTTCGCCTGTGCACCACTGTACACACGCTCAATGCCCTCCCGGCAGAGCTTCTCAGAATCCTCAGTAATTCTGGTCTTCTGAACTCACAACCGAGTTCCTTCCTCTGTGCACTCCTTGCACACACATGCTCAATGCCCACCTGGCAGAGCTTCTCATAACTCCTCAGAACTTCTGACTTCTATCTTCAAACTCTCAATAGAGTTCTTCCTTCAGCACCTCGCGCTTACGCTCAATGCCCACCTGGCAGAGCTCCTATCCTCAGTGATTCTATCTGCAACTGTGTTTCAGCTACACAGCCTTACCTCCTGAGGTGTTCAGCAACCTCACAGGTATTCTTCTCCCTGAGTTGTTGACTTCAGTCCTGTGCCTCAGAACGTCTTTGCCTGACTCCTCAGAGTTCAGAAGTGCATCCTCAGTGCACTGGCTCTTAGAACCCTCAGCGTCCTGTCATACCCTCCTGGTATGAAGCCTCAAAGACCTCTCAAGCCTAAAATCACACAAACCCCTGCAGAATGCATCCCTACAGTATACATTCACAACATATATATGGAACACAAACAGACATACATATAAGACAGAATAATGCAGGAAAAACTGCTCTCTGATTATATTAAAATGGCAAATGCCTGTATTTTACAAAGGTGTTCCTGAGCTCTCCTCGGCTCTACAGCTCAACACTCCCTTGACTTTTTTTCAAAATGAGATATGAAAATCTCTTTTACCTGAGGGGCTCATCGAGTGCTTCCCTCCAGAACTCACCTACCCTATTCAATTACAATGAATGGGATGTCTAGTCCAGAATCGGATCTAGATCTTAGCCAATCTAGCATTAAAGTCGATCCTATCTACCGCCTGCACAAAGGCACGAATTCCATGGCTCACCAGCCTAGAACATTTCAATTACATTAAATTCAAATTTAAATGAGGCTGCGCCTCCCTTTTGGCATATGAATGCATGCGCGCTGACGTGGCTGGCTGGCTGGCTGACATGGAGCGATGCTCCTGCATCATACTCCACATCTGCAAAAATCATGAGCTCCTACTCATGAGCTTCCCCTCTGAGTTGTTGGAAATCCTCCTGGATCCCAAATCAGTCTTTGGAGCTTCTCATCCACTCCACTCTGTTGCTGCTGCTGCTTCTTCCGCTGCGTTGTTGCTGCTTCTTCTCTGCCCAGCTTCTCTTCGCTGGCAGAGTCTGCTGACCCCAACATCGGCCTTCTGATGTCTTCTATCTCTTGGTCCAGCTGTTGTAATGGCTGGCTCTATTCTTGCAGTCTCCTCAGCTGCAAAAATTTTTGGTCATTGGGAAGATCACTATGATCTCCCATGCCATCTTCTTCATCTTCTTTTTCATTTATGGACTCAAGTTGCCACTCTGCTGCAGACTTCAGCTCTGCAGTCTCTTCTTGACTGACCCATTGCTCAGTCATTTTCTTCTCTGACAGCTCAAAATTTTCCAGTTCTCTGGCTATCTCTGGAGTGTTCAGCCAATCCTCCAACATTTCTAGCTCCATCTCCCATGGAGTGATAATTCTATCTGCTTGCTCCTCGGCTTCTTTTGCTGCTAGCTTCAGTGCTACAACTTCTTGCTTTTCATCTCCCTGGATGAATATGTTGAGACACTCCTCAGAATGATCGTTCTCCCCTTCTTCTCCTGCTGCAAACTCCCATGTTGCAGTCTCTTCAGCTTCAATGCTGAATGCTTTGAGCCATTCCTCGGAATGCTCATTCTCTTTCCCTTCATCCACTTGGGCAGTCTCAAATGTCTGCTCCAATTTCCTTTTGACAGTCATCTCCAACTGTGACCGTTCTGCTGTTGCACCATCTTCAACACAAATTTCTGCCTCCTCCTGGGCACATGGTAGGAATACTTTATTTCCCCCAATCATCAGAATATCATTCTGATCTTCCTCCTCCTCTGTCAGTTGCACCTGCTGATCCTTTTCCATCTGCCATGTTAGCTTCTCTGGCTGATTCCAACTCACGTTTGAGTTTATGATACCTTCAGATAGTCTCATCTGTTCATCCCTGCCCACCTGGCAATATGGGATGCTTCCGCTGCTTCCCTGGCAGACCATGGGATCAATCGATCCCATCTTCATCAGCACTCCTTGTTGAACTGAACTCCCCTCCGAATCCATGAGACCTTCAGATAGTATCAAGCGCTCATCTCTGCCCACCTGGCAATATGAGACGCTTTCGCTGCCCTCCTGGCAGTCCTCGATGCTTCTGCTACCCTCCTGGCAGTCTTCGAGATCCCGCAGTGATCTCTGATCATCGCCCAGCTGGAAATGCGAAATTCCTTCACTGTCCCTCTGACAGTCTATGAGATCCTCAGCTGATCTCAACTTGTTGCCCTCTTGGCAATCTGGAATTTCTTCTTCTCTACCCTCCTGGCAGTGCTTGAGATCATCGGCCGATCTCATCTTTGTTCCTTTGCCCATCTGGCAATATGGAAACCTCCCACTGCTCTTCTGGCAGTCTATGAGATCCTCAGACGATCCCAATTTATCTCCTTCATCTTCCCAATCATTGAGACTTTTTCCAGTCTCTGGCCAACAGTGATCAATCATCTCTTCCTCTGTGGCCTTGAGGTTTTCAGCATACCTCAACCACTTTCTCAACAACCCGCGCTGTCTTTTGACCATCAGCTGTCTGACTGGCCACTTTGCCTTTGCCTTCTGCATTGGCAATTCGTGCATCCGTCTCCTCCTTCTATCCTGTCGCATCCGCAGTTCGAACTCCTCTATGTCTACCTTTAATTCATAGAGCTCTCTATCCATTTCTGCTTCCTTTGCAAGCTTTTCTGCCTTGCTTTTCTTCCTACGGCCTTCAGTAGCCGTTTTGCTATGTCTATCTGTCTCCTTGACAAATCTGTTGCTGTCACTCTACATCCCTGAGTGTTCTAGCTTCATCTTCTCACAGTCCTACTGACTGTCTATGGACTTCTGCCTACCTGCAAACAAGTCCTCACAGAGTCCTCAGTAACTCTGTCTTCTTTCTTCTCTCCTTTGTCCATAATATACGAACATATTTCCCGCTCTGATACCACCTGATGCAAAGGGACGTGACCATACCCCCGTCGCGCTCTCCCACTCACAGGATCATTCCAATTCTTCTCTCTCTCTCTGAGCTGAAGTGGATCTTTAGATCCCCTGCCGAAATCACTATGCAAATTCTTGACCCAGTCCATAGGTCTTTTCCTTACCTGTCTCGGCTTCTGCACTTAGCCGTAGTTATCCCCGACTCACTATCGGGGTTTTGGGGTTTCGGACTTTCCGCTGCCAAAGACCACTGTCCTCGTGAATCCCCGATCACCAATGAGCTCTCGGCTCCTATGCGCTTTCTCTCCTGGCTAAGCTTCCACCATATGACCACTACTCCCGTGTCCGTGACCTTATCTCCTTCACAGCCTCGCGACTCGCTATATCAACCCCTTGATTTTCCGACTCTTGACACCCGATGTACCAAAGTGCTGAGGCACATGAGAGTTGACCTTTCAACGGTCCTTTGTCTCGCCGAGACTTTGGACCTTCGCCACTCGCGAATCCTAACACCAATACTTCAGGACTTCTCACGGCGAGATCTCGAGGTCTTCGTGTCACCTGTATTCCACTCGCCGCTTTGTTATGGCCACTTGTCCTCCAACGGTCGAAATCTCGCTCCTCGTAATATCGCGATCCTCGCGGCCAAACCCTCAAGTCTTTTCTCGCGAGGTTACGATGCACGATCCCACGTGTGGATCCAACGGTCCTCCCGCAATCCGGATCCAACAGTTATCCTCCTTCTTGCGCCTCACGTCCTCGTGACTCGGAGTACCAAATGCTTGGGCCTTTACCCTGCGAGCTTCCGAGTTCGTGAGATCCTTAGATCTCCGACATGCATCCTCCTCAATGGCTGGTCCAGATCCCCTCGCTCCTTCACCGCTTCGCATCCTCACGCCTCGCGACTTTGAACACCCAATACTTGGGCCTTCACTCTGCGAACTCCCGAGTTTGCGAGATCTCCTTGATCTTTGCCACACATCCCCTCAAATGGATGATCTAGATCTCCTCGCTACTTCGCTGCCTCGCGTCCTTGCGCTTCGTGAAAATTGAAACCAATCTCTCGGCCCTTCTACTCATGAGCTCCCGAGATGCGATGTGCTACATGTTCACCTGTCAACTCCTGTGGCCTCCACACCGTTCTCGAATGCCGATATCCCGAGATGACGTCATCTAGACCCCATAACACGGAGCTCTCGCCTCCTTGCCACTCGTGAAGTCGAATGATTTCCTCTTCCAACCTCCAGTGCCCGAGTTCCCGAGGTGGGTAATCTCGTGACACGCGTCTACTCCCAAACGAACGGTCCAGATCCTCGTCGTCGGTTCCACCTGCTGTGGTTCCTCCTGGATGTAAATCTCCTCGACGGTCCAGATCTGTTCTCCTGTCGATCGAATGGCTATTGCTGCTCCTCCTGAGCTTCTGTGCTTTCTTCCCTACACTTGGGAGAATTTCACTCTTTCAAAGGTCTCGGCCTTTGCTATCTTTTTCCTCCATGAGCTCCTTGACTTCGAGCCTCACGCGCGAATGAAACGCTTCCCTTCCTGAGCTTGTTCTTCTCAAATCTTTGGAGGTTTGACCTCTACCTCCTGTAGAGTCTTCGCGTGTATACCACGCTGTCTCTCCTGAGCTTCTTCGAACACTCAGACCCCTTGGGATTTTATCCTTCTTCTCCCTCAAATGGAGAATGAAATGGATTCCCTCCTAGCTATCCTTCTGCTGAAGCCTCTTCTTGAGTACTTCTGGGTATTCAGCAACCCAGTGGAGATCCTTCAGTGGACTCTCCCTTCACAACACCGAACTCAAAGAGTTATTTCCTCTTCTGTGCTTGCCTGCACAGTTCCTCGATGCCCTCCTGGCGGAGTATCTTCTTGTTCACCTGTGCACCACTGTACACACGCTCAATGCCCTCCTGGCAGAGCTTCTCAGAATCCTCAGTAATTCTGGTCTTCTGAACTCACAACCAAGTTCCTTCCTCTGTGCACTCCTTGCACACACACGCTCAATGCCCACCTGGCAGAGCTTCTCAGAACTCCTCAGAACTTCTGACTTCTATCTTCAAACTCTCAATAGAGTTCTTCCTTCATCACCTCGTGCTTACGCTCAATTCCCACCTGGCAGAGCTCCTACAAAATCCTCAGTGATTCTGTCTACAACTATGTTTCAGCTACACAGCCTTACCTCCTGAGGTGTTTAGCAACCTCACAGGTATTCTTCTCCCTGAGTTGTTGACTTCAGTCCTGTGCCTCAGCACATCTTTGCCTAACTCCTCAGAGTTCAGAAGTGCATCCTCAGTGCACTGGCTCTCAGAACCCTCAGCGTCCTGTCATACCCTCCTAGTATGAAGCCTCAAAGACCTCTCAAGCCTGAAATCACACAAACCCCTGCAGAATGCATCCCTACAGTATACATTCACAGCATATATATGGAACACACACAGACATACATATAAGACAGAATAATGCAGGAAAAACTTCTCTCTGATTATATTAAAATGGCAAATGCTTGTATTTTACAAAGGTGTTCCTGAGCTCTCCTCGGCTCTACAACTCAACACTTCCTTGACTTTTTTTCAAAATGAGATATGAAAATCTCTTCTACCTGAGGGGCTCATCGAGCACTTCCCTCCAGAACTCACCTACCCTATTCAATTACAATGAATGGGCTGTCTAGTCCAGAATCAGATCTAGATCTCAACCGATCTAGCATTAAAGCCGATCCTATCTACCACCTGCACAAAGGCACGGCTTCCATGGCTCACCAGCCTAGAACATTTCAATTACATTAAATTCAAATTTAAATGAGGCTGCACCTCCCTTTTGGCATATGAATGGATGCGCGCTGACATGGCTGGCTGGCTGGCTGACATGGAGCGATGCTCCTACATCAGACAGTGGCTTCATCATCTTACTTATATTTCAGGGTGGCGGGATGGAGAAAAGATAGGTGGTTGTATCCACCTTCCAGTTGTAGCTGGAGAACATAGGGGGTTGTATCATCCTTCTTGTTGTAGCTAGAGAATTGGGGAGTTGTAGCTTCCCTCAGGTTGTATCTTGAAAATATAGGGGGTTGGAGCCTCCTTCCAATTGTAGATGGAGAATAAAGGAAGTTAGTGCTTCCATTGAATGTAATTCTTAAAGACATATAAGAAAAAACATTATGTGGTTTTCTCTCGCATTGGGTTTCCACGTAAAAATAATGGTGTACTATGTATGTGTATGATTGTTCATTGTTCATGGTTTATTTACTCTACACTTATTGGATGATAATGTGTTATAGAAAGATTTGTCTCACCCCATGCGACTTGCTCAAAAGGCCTTTTCCATTTCCCTATGCAGACTTGAAGTCCCTTTTTGCAATTCCTGGAGCTAAATTTTTTTATTTTTCCACATATACGCACCCTAACAGCTATACAACATGCGTATACATAGGTTGCACCATTATATCCCATGCACATTGGATTTTGTGCCAAAAATTAAAAAATGGTGTCGGGTTTCCATGTCACGTCACAAGATCCATGATCCTTGACCTTCCATATACTGGAAATGTTCTGACTCGGCTCTTCAGTTCCATTTGAATGCTATAAATGGGCCATATCCGAGATATGGATAAAGGGATAAGAATTCAACTTTGAGAGAAAAGTTACTCTGGAGAAATTATTCACTTCATATTGAGTCTGCATCCCTTTGTCCTTTTAAGTCTGAACACATTGTTCAACCCCCAACATCTTCCCTCTTTGATAAAGAACCTCATTGTCTCTCATATATGATCTTTCCTTTGGTGGAGGATTGAAGTGGTGGAGACCCAGCTAGAACGGACTTAGTTTCTCAGTTTCGAGACGTGTCGGCACAGAAGTTTGTCATGCATACACTTTTGCTAATCATATTTTAATAGAAATACTATTTTCTCGTCCAATTAATGTCTTGCAAATATTTGAATTATTATTCCATGGGCATATTTGTTATGAATATTGATGGATTATGCTATTATATGTGCTAACTATATATATTATCACCATATTATTGTGTATCTTATTTGTTGAAGACAGGTTGCAGGTGTATTGCTTTGAGTCGAGTGCTCAACGGTGGTCTTCTTCGAACATCCGAACAAGGTAGGTTCTTTATTTTGTCTTGTTAGCACTTTTGTTTATATAACATACTTGATATTAGAGTTGATTTATGAATTCATTTTGATCTATTGTGGTTTACCCCATGCCATAGAGTGATTTCCCTCGTAACAGAATTGGCGACAAAAAAAGACGGGCGGGAAAAGAATAGTATCTCATGTTGGCAGCAATGTCTCTTTTGAATAGAGCACAAACTTTTGAGTCCACTTGTCATCCAAAGTTTGGGTTTAGCATAACCTTAGGAAGTTGAGCTCATTACTTAGAGTCTACTCCTCTGACTAGTTACTTTTCCAGTCCTTATGGAGAGTTTGATTGGTGCCTCCTGCATCACAAATTTTCATCTTTGAGTCTCTGTTGTCAAAGTCCTCCATATGTCTCATGCTCTTGTTCAAAGGATGTCTTTCATCATGTGTCGGCCATTTCTTAGAACTCTTGACCTTGAATGTTGGCCATACCTTCAGTGTGTCTCAGAGTTACATGAATTTGTAGTCCTATTGTGCACCCTGGTCCTACTTTCATTATAGGTAGGTAACCTTGAACCTAATAGTTGACATCTCCTCATTGGTCATTGACTGGGGGGTTCCCCTTATGTTCGATGAAAAGAAATATATTCACACATTGGGATTAGTGCACTGTATTGGATTTCATTATCCTTATTGGTGGTTTCCTTGCCTTTGTCGACATTTTTCATTATTGGATGCTATTCAGAGGGTCTTTTTCATGCTCTACTAGAATTTGGTGCATGCGAACGACGCATAGGGTCGTTGGTTCATGAAAATTTTCTTCGTCTGAGTTCCTCCAAATCATCAAGCTACTACTTTGTACCTCATGCTAACTAATGAGAGATGCCTTAATTCTCTCCTTTTAGCGGGTCTCCTTCCATCGACTTCATCCCATATATTCTGGAAACGAGGCCTAGAGTCCTATGACTACCTAGAGGCTTGCAATCATCAGTGGTGGGTTCTCTCACAATCAATAGTTGGGAATGCATCAATGTCTCATGATCGATGGATTATTCGAGTGTTCGACTTCAACTCCTTTATTCACACTTGTAAGAATGTACTTGGTTCCTTGATACCTACTTTCATTATCAGTAGGATGTCTCGCGTTTGTTAACAGTATACCTTAATGACTAGTAATCAAATGAAGTCTCAATTTGTTCGACGTCAACTCCTTTCTTCGCATGATGTATAGTTACACCTTTGGTGGATCGTGTAGAATACTTGAAGACATCAACTCATAGTCACAACTTTCCTAAGCTATTTGCTATCATTCATTGGACCGGTACCTTTATGACTTCAGTGATTGTGGGAGATCATATTGTACTCCATTGTATACAGATATCTTCAGATTTATTTTGAGACTGGTTTTCACTAGGCCTTGTTCGTGACTATGACAACCTATGGCATGTATCTACCTTTGTATTTCCTATTCATGGCTATGAACAATTGTTTGGTATTTTCCACATGGATCTGTAGTGTAATTCAAATTGGCAGCCATGTGTACAAAGTCATTATGGATTGTAATATTCTTATGAGAAACTAGTTCATCCAGTTGGGTATCCATTACTCCACTTCTGAGAATTATAATGTATTTTGGCCATCGCAGATATTCCTCTAACCTCACACATTAAGGGGCATTTGTTATAGAAATATTTTCCTCACCCCATGCAACTTTCTCAACAGGCCTTTTCCATTTCCCTATGCAGACTTGAAGTCCTTTTTTGCAATTCCCATAGCTAAAAATTGTATTTTTCCACATATACGTGCCCTAACAACTATACATCATGCATATACGTAGGTTGCACCATTACAACCCACATACATCGGGTTTTGTGCCAAAAATTAAAAAATGGTGTCAGGTTTCCATGTCACGTCATAGGATCCATGATCCTTGACCTTCCATATATTGGAAACGTTTCGACTTGGGCCTTCAGTTCCATTTGAAGGCCGTAAATGGGCCATATCCAAGATGTGGAGAAAGGGAGAAGAATTCAACTTTGAGAGAAAATTTACTCTAGAGAAATCATTCACTTCATACTGAGTCTACATCCATTTTTCCTTTTAAGTCTGAACACATTGTTCAGCCCCCAAGCTCTTCCCTCTTTGATAGAGAACCTCATTGTTTCTCTTATATGAGCTTGCCTTTGGTGGAGGATTGAAGTGGTGGAGGCCCAACTGGAAGGGACTTAGTTTCTTGATTTCGAGATGTGTCGACACGGAAGTTTGTCATTCATAAACTTATGTTGATCACATTTTAATAGAAATACTCTTTTCTTGTCCAATTAATGTCTTGCAAATATTTGAATTGTTAGTCAATGGGAATATTTGTTATGGATATTGATGGATTATGCTATTATATGTGCTAACTCTATATATTATCACCATATGCTTGTGTATCTTGGTTGTTGAGGACAATTTGAAGGTGTATTGCTTTGAGTCGAGTGCTCAACAATGGTCTTCTTCGAACATCCAGATGAGGTAGGTTCTTTATCTTGTCTTCTTAGCACTTTTGTTTATATAGCATACTTGATGTTAGAGTTGATTTTTCCAGTCATTTCCATCTATTTTGGTTTACCCCATGCCATAGAGTGATTTTCCTCGTAACATAATGCTATATTGAACTTAAATACAAATAACACTTGCATATTGTGGTTAAAAAGGACTAAAAAACTCTATTACTAATTCACCCCCTCTCTTAGTAATCTAGTAATTGGTATCAGAGCAGGTTCCTTCAGAAATCAATTTAACCACTGAAAGGTAGATCATGGAGAGCAATAGTATGTATAAAAATGGAATGCCTCACTTTGATGGACAAAACTATTCTTTCTGGAGTAGAAGGATGAAAACATATGTACATGCATAGGGATTTGAGGTTTGGAAATCAGTTGTAGATGGATACAAAGAACCAACAGTTCTGCCAACAAATGAAAGTGGAAGGAAACTCAGTCTAAATAATTCAAAAGCCACAAATTCACT
>ML776659.1:2026582-2042839 GCA_009831015.1 Picea engelmannii | reverse complement strand
ATATGTACATGCATAGGGATTTGAGGTTTGGAAATCAGTTGTAGATGGATACAAAGAACCAACAGTTCTGCCAACAAATGAAAGTGGAAGGAAACTCAGTCTAAATAATTCAAAAGCCACAAATTCACTTCTAAATGGTCTTTGGGATTAAATATATTCCAAAATTATGGCTGGTACAGGGCCATAGAACAACACAAGCATTGCCAAGTTTGTCTGCAGTGTATATGATCTCAGTGGGTCATTTTCCCTGTTTTACGAGAGCCCTGATTTCATCTTAATAAAAGTATCTTAGGACTGGTTTTTCCTCCAAGGATTTTCCAAGGGTTTATACCCGAAAATATTGGTGTCTGGTGCATGAGATTTTGGTTTCCTTGTTTGTTCTTCCGTTGCATGTTTAGTTGATTACTCGGATGTGCTTTAACTCAATAATAGATTTATTCAGAATTAATTTTCAAGTGTTGGGTTGTGAGGGTAAAATCAACATGGTATCAGAGCATACCAAGAGTTGTAAGAGAAAATCAATAGCATGAACTAAAATAATTCCACTCTAAAACTATTTTTCTCATAAAACTCTTACTCAAATTAAATTCAATACAAGTTAAAAAGTTCTTTTAAACCTAAACAATAGTAAATAAATTCTTTTGTTTGGAAGTTAAAAAATATTTGATCTTTACCTTAAATATTTATATTTTAATCTATTAAAAAATCATACAAAAAAAGTAAAAGAAGCCTACCTTCTAGCTCTAGGCCACTTTAAACTACCCTGATCATAGTTATGGGTGAATATATGGAAATGAAACCTCTGGCGTAAAGTTTCTTTCTTTCTCTCTCTTTTATTCCAACACAAAATCCTCACTTGGGAAAAGATTGTTCGAAAAGGATTTCACGCCTTGGGTTATGTCCTCTTTGTCAACAAGTTGAGGAATTTGCAGAACATCTTTTGAATCAATGCACTTACACTTCAATCCTATGGGATATGGGCACCTCTTCTTTTAGTCAAACCGATTGAGACAATCATAGAATTATAGACACCATTCTTCATTGGAGAAAACAGAATTTTGGCAACCCCATCATCAATCAAATATGGAGGCTCTTCCCATAATTTATTCTCTGGGAAACCTCGAAAGAGAGAAATCTATGCATATTCAAGAATGATTCCAAAGATAATCGCCACATCTAGAACAAGATAAAAAAAAATGTAAAGCATTATTTTCTAATCTCTCCATGGTCATATCAAGATTGGCCCAACCAACAATCATACAAATCTATCCTTCAAGCTTTTGACATAAACATGGCTCCTAAACAAGTCTCTGTTGCTACAAGATTGGTTCCCTTCATCTCAGATAAATGGTCACCTCTTTTGACTAGCTTCACTAAACTCAACTTTGACAGTGCATCAAAAGGAAATCCAAGTCTGGCTGGTTTTGGTGGTGTCTTCAGAAATGACAGAGGTGAAATTCTTAGACTCTTCATAGGATACAATATGGGCACATAGACAAATAAATTTGTAGAACTAACAACACTAGTTTTCAATATTCGTGTTGTCATTCGTGAGGGTTATTCCATGTTAGTATTAGAGGGAGAATCTCAAGTCATTATTCAAATGCTTCAGTGTCTTCAATTGTAATGATCCCAAGCCATTATGCAAGGATCCTCACGGTTTTGGTGTCTTTTTAAAACTTTTTCTGGTAGTGGTATTTCGTCAAACAATTTGTTGATCTATTGGTTTACTTGTGTTTATTTGCTGAATGGCCTCTTGATTTCGGCCTTAGGGTTTACTGATGTGTTTATATCTGTGTATGAAGCAAATAACAAGAAGAGACAACCATGGAACATACCTCAACCATATGCAATATGATAGACAAGCCAAAACATCTCAAACTGCTTTATTCATAAAATAGAGAAACCTACTACAATGAAGATGTCGATCTGGAATGCTCAACAGATGGCCAAGAAGATAGACAATAGAGCTGCTACAAAATTCTCCTGACAATAAAAAATAAGCTTCCAAAGGATGGATAAGAGATGAAGACCAATGCCAAGTGCCAAACCCCTCAAGATGGAAGATGCCACACCCTGCTGCAATGCTGAAGCTCCTCAATATTTCGGCCCTGCTGTCAAAGGTGTCCAATCACCCAAAGAAATATGCCAACTGATAGATCATGCAACTGTAAGGACAACCCAGGTGTCCAAATCTCCAAATCCACTCTCAAACCTTGTAGATCTGATATTCTCCACTGAATGGTGCGCCCCACTTGATGATTGAAGCCCTAGATAATTCGGCCCTACTGAAGGAGGCCTCCAAATGCTCTGAAACTCTCCTGAAATATAGATCGGGACACTGCAAGTCACTAGGTGAAGTCTCAGGGTCAGATTTGAAGTGTAACTCCTCCAAACTGACTAGATCTGAATCTCAGAAATGCCCTCCTTCTCTTCAATTCGTCCCACTGCTCTAAGAAATAATCTGAACCATGAAACTCTCTCATAAAGCACTAGGAATGATGGTGAAGACCGTGCAAGAAGAACCCAATTGATAGAATCTCCAAAAATCCTACCAATCTCCCACAACGAATCTCTCTCCAAGGATAGTGCGCCCCTCTTGCTGGAAACCCTCAACTGGTGCGCCCTCTCTCTATCTGCACATGAAACTGATGTGGAATCCTCCTGCAACTGAGTAGATCTATAAATAGAATCGTGTGGGAGTGTATTGCAACTCCGAGACCAATCTTGGGACAAGCTAGGTGGGATCTTTCACCACCAAATCGTCCTCTAGGGTTTGTTAAGTCAAAACCCTCAAAACCCCCAATGTTGGGCTCACTAGCTAGAAGCCAGATATCAAAAGATAAGCATACATGAATGCATGAGAAGAGGCCCTTGCCTTTCCTTTATACTTTTGGCTCACCTTGTCCCTCCAAAGTTACTTTCATTTTATTAATATTTAATTAATTAATTAAATCACTTTAATTAATTAATTAACCTTTTTACCTCTAAAAAGCTCCTTATCTCTCCTTGTGGCTTCCCTAGCCACTAAAAGTCACTTCTAGCCATCCCATCCTATAGTGTTGCTTCTCCTGATTCCAATGAGCTATTACATTGAGAGGTTCCTCCAAGTAATGTGCCCAAAATGACCTCTTCAGTGAATTTCATTGACTTATAGCTCAAAATAGTCAAAATCATGGAAACCGTCGGAATGCAATGGAACCAAAGACAACCTGTGTGGAATGGCTCATAATGATGGAATATGATGAGAAATGCAAGTTGGACCCCACAATGCCTCTCAATAACCCATGTACTCGCTATAACCTCCATCTGGCTACTCTGGTCATCATAACCCTCTGCACTGTGTTGATGTCCCAAAGTGGGGACATTACATCAACATGGATCAACAATCAACAAAATCTCTCACAGCTGGAGACTTGAAAGCAACCTTAAAAATCCAATATTTACTCCCTA
This sequence comes from Picea engelmannii, assembly GCA_009831015.1. Taxonomy (NCBI): domain Eukaryota; kingdom Viridiplantae; phylum Streptophyta; class Pinopsida; order Pinales; family Pinaceae; genus Picea; species Picea engelmannii. The sequence continues at coordinate 2,039,386 of ML776659.1, read as the reverse complement.
ACATTCAAGATCTTATCCCCCTCATGTTAAATGCTCAACCAACAAACTTGTTGATAAGATAGCCAATGAAGGCCTCCTCCACAAACAAGCTCCACTGGAAGAGAAGTGGAATCCAGAAGAGGACAACCACCTAACAAAACACTACCAGAAGCTCACTCAAAAGGATGTAACTACTCCTCTAGCTTAGGTTACATCATGTTTAGTTTCCTCTACTATTTTTCTAGGCTTCTTCTCCCATGAAGCTCTAATTTCCCCACTGATAGGAACATGCATCTAGGATATTCAGTTTCTAGTGATAAATTATCTAGTTTTACTCTCCTCTGCAAAAAAAAAATGGACTAACAATGTCACTCGAATATCAAGGACAAAATCACTTTTTTGTTTTATTGTTGTTGGTCTGGTTTCAAGTCTGACAAACCAACAACCATGTTTATGTACTCTTATCTTTTCTCCGATCATATCAAAATTCTTTCTATCTTAAAAAAAAGTTATATTAATTATTAATATATACTTAATATTAATATCTATATATTATAGATAATATATTATATTTCTATATATTAATATACAATTATTAATAATTAATTTTTTCAATATTGTCACTATTTTATAGAAACTCTTGCTAGCTTGAAAAAAGTTGTATTAATTATTAATATATACTTAATATTAATATCTCTATATATTTTAGATAACATATTATATTTCTATATATTATTAATAATTATTTCCTTCAATATTATCACTATTTTATTTTTAAAATGTAAAACATTAATGAGTGAAGATCAATGATTTCATAATTAACCTTGGTATCCATATGTTGAAAATAATATAAATTTTTTGTTTAATAATTGGGTATTTAAAAGTTTTAGGTAGATATAGTTACTTAATTATTTAATAATCATGTTTTTATAATCAAAATCTCTATATTGTGAAATAATTTGTGTTTGAACAAATTTAACATTGTGTGTGTGGAGACGTGATTTGGCATTTAACATAATCAATTTTATAAAAAACTTATTAATAATAATACACATATAAGGAGGTTGTGTTCATCATTCTTTCCTCTCTTCGAGATAATATCTATATTTATTACGTCGATAGGCATACACCTATTGAAAATGGGTATATTTAATGAGATTTTAATTATAGATCATCATTTAATGGACACGATTTAACATCATTCAAATATTCTTAGTCGTCCCACAAAATCAAAGGCTCTGATTTGAAGAATTAACTTCCTCGCATTACAAAAGATGTTTGTTCTTCATTAAAAGGGATGATTAACGCGATTAGAAAAATAATAATCTATTACTTTAAGTTTAGGTTTTTTTTACCGCCTTTAAATTTCTTACTAAGATACATGGAACTTTGTGAATCAGTAGAGCGATTCACCTTATTTACCACCTATAAGCTTGGTGGCACGTTATTTACCACCTGTAATCTTGGTGGGATATGTGGATCTAAATGCTCATAAACCAACTTTTAGTGGTGCACTTCACCTTAAAATCTCTTAAGCTAGCATTTACTGAGTGCATGGAGTGCATGCGTGGAGTGCCTACTTACCATCTATTCCAAACTCTTGATGCCTCCAACCCCTTGATGCCCTTCGATGGTTTATTTCTTGTCTTAAGGGCACACTTCACCTTAAGCGCTCTTAAGACAACATTTACTGGGTGCGTGAAGTGCCTCCTTACCATCTATTCTTACCTCTTGATACCTCAGACATGTTGATGCCCTCCGATGGTTTCTTTCCTGGATTACGATGCTTTATATCAATGCCATATGTGCTATCAGTGCCATATAACAACCAATAAATACAATAAAAATATGTTTGTGTTTTCATCCATGTGTTTCGTTGATGGCCTTCGATGGTTTTTTTGTTCTAGCATGCTATGCGTGACATTTTCTCCATGTATTCAATATTATTACCACTTCCAAGCCATTTCCTTTTCAATTCGTGGGAGGTGTAGGAGTTTATTCCATGTCTAAAACCTCAGGTTTATGTAAATAAGAAAACATTCACCATTTTTTTAGTTACAGATCCAGATTGCAGTTCGAGCAAGGTTGTATAGAGGAGAATATTGAAGTAGGAGCATAGAGGAGAAGAGGAAACAATCTTAAATTCATAACATCAAAATAAACATCAACATCAACAAAGAGGTTAGCAACAAATTTTTTTTCTCTACATTTTCTTTGGTTTTCTGGTTATGCTTTTATATTCCTCTGTCAATTAAATAGATGGATTTTAAATTGCATGTTCTCCCCTGTCTGTGTTCATGTTGAATTGTGCCCTTGTCTGTTTGACGATTTTAATTGCATGTGTGCCATTTATAGTTACATTCATATCATAATATACCTCGAGGTTTTAAAATGAATTTCTCCTTGACTTTCTCTTCCTTAAAATGAATTTTGCCTCTACAGAATCGTGCATGAACATTTGTTCTTATTTTTAGCATTATCCATTTGTTTATACACCATTTTTTTTATCTGATGAAGGAGGGAGAACAACAATATTCATTGTAATAACCTTGTCAGAAAGCTCACAAACATGAACTCTATACTCTGCAAGTGTCTTTAAAAAATCTTCCCCACATTGATAAGTGTCAAATCATTGACAATTTTTGGAGCATTATCCTTGTCTTGAGGACAATGAGCGAGTATAGTTTCCTTGAGAGAGCCAATGGTAGTAGCAGGGGCATATTTCAGTCCCGCGACAAAGGAGGAAATGACACTTTTAAACATTTTTGTCTTGGTAGATGGTGTTGATTACCACCTAATATGCCCTTGATATGGGTTTGAAGCTTCCCATCGAAGTTTCTTCTGGTCGTTTTTGTCTTCACTTATTTCTTTAATTTTATCCAAAATCTATCAAACTAGACAGATTCTACATGTATAACTATTTTAATGTGATGTTGGATGGTTAATTAGAAACATTCATACCCATGCAACAAATAAAGTAGTATTAGAACACTTAAGACCAAGATTGTTAATATGATGACATGAGTTATGACCATACATTTTTGGATTGATGGAATGAAACTTTAAAAAAATAAATTTCTAAATTTTGTATCCATACCATATCTAGGGTTTTATTCATTTGTTGTGGAAATCATTTCTCCCTCTTTATGGTTTTTTATTATATTTATGTTGAGATGGACAAGAGAGATTATTAACCCCTCAACAATCTAAACATTATTATATATTGTGCTTCAACATGAAGTTCTTCATATGAAATTTGCATACACATATTCCTCGTCTGGTTTCCAATTGGCTTTTAAATTATTGGAGTCTCGCCAATTTATATTGATATCATTACTGTGATTCTGGAAATCATGCAACCAAAACTCCTCAATAAATAGGTAATCAACACGATCTACCAAGACCAAAATGGAATTTTAGTCTTGTAAATGAGGGATCACTATATATTATGTTTATTATGTAAAGAACAAAATCATTATTAAAATCCAGATGGGAATGTTTTACTTGCATATACTCCAATTCTTTAGCTACGAGCCATTAATAACTTGAATAGTTGTCTAAACATCAAGTATGTTGTAATAAAATTTGGCATGATCATCAAGACAAGGATCATATCCTGCTAATATCTTGCTTGGCCTCTGCTCATACATCCCAAAATATTTAAGATATAGAGTTGGCAATGCCACATTTATAGATCAAATGAAGTCGCCAAACCAAAGTTTGAAGACATTGGAATGTACTATAGTAGTTGAAAGTTTGAACTTTATGCCTCAGACATAGTATTTGCAGGAGTACTGTTTTTGTGAACGCATGTAGACATGTATAGACTAAATATGTCTATCTCATTATATTGTTTCATAATTTCTATTAATGTAACTCTGCAGTTTTGGTCTCTCCAAGGGTCATTGGGATAAAAATCACAGTTTTTTTTAATCATCCTATGAGTTTCATCAAACACAATTGCATTACTCCATTCATGATCCACAAAACCTTCCAAATCATGACCATCACGTGTCTCTGGATTTTCCACCTGCACAAAAATTCTATGAACTAATGTATTATGAAAAGGGTTTGACAAGGAGAATGGCGATAGTTACAATGAAACTAAAATCTAACCTTAAAAAACCTAAACATTGCAACAAAACCTTCTAAACCCTAGACCCTAAAATTTATATACATAAGAGTTCTAAGTTTTAATCTATAATCTTGTAACGACCCCTCCATTACGACTAAGAAAAGAGAAGCATAATACACAATTTTTTTTAAAGCATTAGGAAATTAGCATCAACACATAATTCGAGCAGCACCTAATCAATGACATCATAATTAAAGAATCACAAGCGGCTCATCATCGAAGTCAAATAACGTCGCAACCTACACATCAACATAATTAGTAATGACACATAATCAACATATCATCACATTTAGATAATGACACATAAACAACAAGCATCATAAATGGTGACACAAGATCAACTAATCATGATTAACTGGAATCATCAATACTTTTAATCGCATAATTTATCACACAAGGATAACATAAAGATAACATAGAGAACATGGGATAACATAACGATAACATAAAGTTAACATAAAGATACTACCCGTCCAACCTACCCTGCAAGGTTAGGACCTCCAAGACACATAAGCAATACTCGAGCCCAGGATCCAATTGATTTTGACAATTTAAGGTCTCAGGGCTAGCGACTATTCCGAGGAACAAGGAGGTGTCTACATCCCACTAACAATCAAGTCCAACATCAACTAGATCAATCAATCAATCCTAATCATCAATTAATCATGGCGCAAGGGTAATCATCATCTTTATCAATCATACATCAACATTTAATTCATGGCACCCGTGATATCAAATTCTAACAAGCATTCATCAAAATTAAATATTAATTGTGCGTGAGAGTAAACAAGCTCTAGAACAATTACATGTCAACTTAATTAATGGCGCAAGAGACAAATAATTACTAAATCAGTCATATATCGACATAATTTCATGATGCAATATTAATTAGCAACTTATTCATGATGCAAGAGTGATCAACATTAAATTCAAAGGTGCAAGCGAATGTAAATACTTCATCAATCATACAATGAAAAAGGTTGAGGCACAATTGTAATCACTTTATTTTTATGGCACAGAAGCGAACATCTATTTTATTTCAAGGTGCGCAACAAATTCTATTACAACATACATCACATCATTCAATGGCACAAGAGTAATTATCAATTATATTCATGGTGCAATATTCCAATCACATAAATGCAACCATTCGTCACATTAAAGTTCATTTTACACAAGAAGTATAATATCTAAACAATCATTCATTACATCACATTTTCATTGCCCGCATGAAGTCTAATATCTAAACCATCACTCATTATATTAAATTCCATTCACACGAGAAGTCTACTCTATTAATTTCAGGTTGCAAAGGAATAACTGCAAAGCAATCACACGTCAGATTTACTCAAGGTGCGCAAGAAATTTAGTTGCTAATATAATAAATATCCAATTTAGTTTCTAATATAATAAATATCCTCACCCATCCTAAAAGCGCTCCTAAAATCACTCCTAGTTGTTCCTTTATTCCCTTTATTTCCCTTTTAATGACTGACGCCTTTCTAAAACTGAGTTATGTTTAATTTAGGAAAGTTCTTTAGTTAGACTAGACTAGATACCTTTCTATGCTTACACATCTTTATGCTTTATTCCTTTCTCACTTTAAATTCTAATTTAGTATTTACTTGCAAAAGTGTATTAATCACTCCTTAGGATTTATTTTTATTTTCATTGATTCTTAATTTGATTTATTTCATCCCCTCATCATTTAATTTAAAAAAATAGTTTTTAGTCTTGTCACTCACTTAGACGTAGGTTTAGTTAAATATTTATTTGCAAACTCCTAGACCCTTAGGGATTATGCTAAATAAGTTCATTCTTTAGTTAATTAATTAATCAATTAATTAATTTGGTAGGTGCTCAAGGTTTTAAGGTTTAACATTCGCTCAAGTTTTCTAGGTCACCTAGATTCATTGACTCATTTTTTTATACCACAATGTGCCCTTCAAGATGCACTCCATGTTCCAAGGGTGTCACTCGCCTTTGATTCAAATTTTAATTATGCAACGTTCACTTCAAGATGCACTACGTGCTCCAAGGGTGTCTCTTGCCTTAGACTGGTTTTGGTAGTTGTCCAACCCTTAGAGTCAATACTCCATTCCGGTGACCTTGTGAGAGACTAAAGGCCTCTAAAGAATAAGGACCATGCATTGTTGTGTGCCCCTTAGAATCATCATGAGTGACTGTCTTAGTCTTCCCTCACAACATCGTTGATCTCTTGAACTAGGTAATCGTTAACCTACATTTGGAGCCACAATGAGAATGCTAGTAGGTTGTGATAGGGTTGCTGCCACACCTCTCCCGCAATATCTGGTTGTTTTGCATGGCCCCTTTACTGCTTATGTCAATATGATTAGCAAGCAATCATCAGCCTGCATCCATCAACGAAACACTGTCAATGATCTATAAAAAACATCATAATATACCTGATCATATTTCACATATGCATAAATAAAAATACCCAAACTAATACAGTCCACTCCCTGACTCGATCTAGAGTCCAAGGAGGTCCATTAATTCCAGTGGCATCCTCAATCTATCAAGTTTCATGCACACTCAGAGGAAACTCGTCAATAGCATATGTCAATACAAAGATATCAAATAACATAACATCATAATCCATGAACATCATCAGAAGAGTCCAGAAGAGAACAAACATACATATACTGAAACGGGATCACTTGCATGCAAGTTTTCTCAAAGAATAAGTCAATAACATGTTCTCGCAAGAGTGGGATTTTACATACACCCCCTCTTGTTTTAAAATTCGTCCCGAAGTTTCACAGTATAAAAATGTTGTAAATAAAGAATTTGACAAGATTTAAATGTCTAACTATCAAAAAAAATTGGAAATTGTTGGCACATATCTTATGCATCCTCCTAGGTAGTTGAGTGTGGATTATAATTGTCCTACTGGACCTTGACCTGATTGACTATTCACTGCCGTAGTTATCGAATGCGATGGTCCAAAATGAATATTGGCTCTGCCATGAGTGCACCCTCATTTGACACCTGCAAGGAACTCATGTCAATCACATGTGTAGGATCACTAACATAATGTCTCAAAACAGATACATGAAAAACATCGTGCATATTTCTCAAAGAATCAGGCAAGGCTAGTCGATAGGCCACGGGCCCTTTCATTTCCACAACTTCAAAAAGTCCCACAAACCTAGGAGAGATTTTATCACCCTTTCCAAACTTGATTGAACTCTTGTGTGGTTTCACCCGCAAGAAGACTCGATCACCAACTTCAAAACTACGGTCAACGCGATGTGCATCGACATAACTCTTCTGCCTATCTTGCGCTTCTTTTATCCTTTGTATTATCATTTGCATTTGTTCTTCCATTTCTTGGATCACTTCTAGTCCTACCAAGACCCTATCCTCAAGTCGATCCTAGATCAAAGGAATCTGACACGATCACCCATAAAGAAACTCAAAAGGTGACATCTGAATAGTGCTTTGATAACTGTTGTTGTACAGAAAATCTACTAGTGGCAAGAACTCTTCCAAACACTTATGTTTGTCCATCACGTACATGCACAACATATCTTTAAAATTTTGGTTCGTTCTTTCTGTCTGTCCGTCTATATCAGGGTGATATGCAGTACTAAAGTTAAGTTGGGTTCCCAGGGCCTCTTGGAAACTAGTCCAAAATCCTCTTGTAAAAATCGATCCTCAATCGGATATGATCCTTTTAGGCACACCATGCAATATATCAATCTCATTGATAAAAACTCTAGCTATGTCTAGTGCCTGATACGCCGTATGCACAAGAATAAAATGTGCACTCTTCGTTAGAGTGTCCACTACCACGAAAATCGAGTCGTGCCTCCTTACCATCAACGACAATCCCACAATAAAGTCCAATGAAATGACCTCCCATTTAGATTTTAGAATAGCATGTGGCTATAGTAATCCTGTCGGATGTCTATGTTCAGTCTTTACTTGTTGACATTCCAGACACCTCACCACATAGTTAACTATGTTCTCCTTCATTCCTTTCCATAAGAATAAGGGTTAAGGTATGCCCTCATCTTCGTGACTCTTGGATGAGCCATGTACAATGCTCTATGAGATTTGTTTAAGATCAAACTTCTCAAATATTCATTAGGCGGTACATAAATCTGGTTATTATACCTCATTAATCTGTCATTGTCCAATGTAAACCCCTCAAACTTTGGTACCAACATGGTGTCTTGTCCGATAATTTCCTTAACCTATTTATACCAATCATCGTCGTGTTTTATTGTTAGAATCTTTTCTCAAAGATTCGTTTGAAGAGGTATCACCGAAAATATGCATGGTATTTGAATCAAGGCATATGCCACTCTTTTCACCATTCCTTTTATGTAAGTAATCTCAAAATCATATTCGCTAAGCAATTTTGACCATTGCCTCTGTCGCGCGTTCAAGTCACTTTACGTAAAAATGTGTTGCAAACCATAGTGGTCTGTTTTCAGTTCGAATTTTCATCCAATCAAGTAGTGCCTCCACACTCTCAGGGCATACACAATGGCCAACAACTCCAAATTTTGTGTCGCGTAGTTCTCCTCATGCTTTCTTAACTTCCTTGAGATGTAAGAGATCACTCGACTGTCTTGTATCAAGACTCTGCCTAAGCCTTCCTTCTTAAATTCCTCGTCCCTGTCGGGGAATTTTATTATCAGTGTCGTCGTCAATATTTCCTTGATCCTTCGAAATGCTTCCGCACATTTCTTGGTCCATACAAACTTCTTATTTTTCTTCTATAATTCCGTGATCGTATTTTCTATCTTCGAAAAACCTTCGACGAACCGTCGATAATATCTAGATAAACCCATGAAGCTAGGTAATTTTGGTACGTTTGTTGGTGCAGGCCATTCTATAATAGCCTCTACCTTCATTGGATCCACAGTGATGCCTTCACTGGAGATAACATGCCCCAAATAATGAATTCTTGATTGATAAAAAGAGTATTTCGACAGTTTCTTGTATAATTTGTTCTCTCTTAAACACTGTAGTACTAAGCACAAATGTTCTTCATGTTCTTCCGTCATCCGAGAATATATCAATACATCGTCAATGAATACTTGAAAAAAAAAATTCAAGTATTCACGGAACACCCCATTCATCAAGCTCATGAATACCCCTGGGGTGTTTGTCAGTCCAAATAGTAAAATGATAAACTTGTAATAACTTCGTCTTGAATGCGGTATTAAGAATGTCTTCCTCTTTGATCCATAATTGGTGATATGCTGATCTCAATTCGATCTTTGAAAACACCATCACACCTTTCATTTGGTCAAACAAATCATCTATTCTTGGAAACATATACTGGTTCTTAATCGTTTCCTTGTTCAATTAACGGTATTCAATACAGAGTCTCCATGACCCATCCTTCTGTAAGTTTTAAACCTGTGAAGTAAATCAATGCATATAGACTTTTAAGCAGAACAAAATTTAATCAATGGCTCATACACATAGTACACAGAGATTTTATATCGGAAACCCTCAACCGGGAAAACCTTTCTTATGTTCATTATATTCGAATTTCACCATTCACCATACAATATATATACAATGTTTTTAGGTATTCCATAGATACCAAAACCCTAATCCCTTCATCTAGGATTAATTTAAAAAACCGCCCAAAATAGCAAAACCCGCCCAAAAAAAAATTTCAGGGTGCTGCCCCAGGCTACCACCCGTTGCCAAATGCTGCGTGTAACCAATGGGGGCATACCTTCTCCCCCTAGGACCCCCCTAGGAAAGCGCCCAATGCACACAACACAAAGATCGCTACTAGAGGGATTGACAGACGCAGTTTTCATACCTAACGTGCCCACACACACACATGTAAAGAATATAACACATACCCAACATTCTCCCACTTGTTGTTTTCTTTTCATCCAGGGGTCTAGGGGATTATATAGTCAACAATCTAGGGCAACAATGCCCATTGTTACTCTACACTAGGAGAAATTTTCTATGCTAACAGACTTTGTCAATGAATCTGCAACATTCTTCAAAGTGTCAACCTTTTCCAGCAACACCTTCTTTTCCTCAACCATGTCTCTCACAAAGTGATACTGAACATCAATATGATTTGTCTTTGAATGATAAGCTGGGTTCTTTTCCAGGAATATTGCACTCTGACTGTCACAATCTAATCTCACTACTTGTTGTACCAACCCAATACCTGAACACAATATTTGTAACCATACTGCTTCCTTTCTTGCATGAGTGGCTACCATGTATTCAGCTTCTGTAGTTGAGAGTGCCACTACAGCTTGTCTTTTGCTCATGCAATTGATTGCTCCTACAAATAGGTTAAACACATAACCACTTGTATATCTTCTACGATCCAGATCTCTAGCCCAATCTGCATCAACAAATCCATGTATGTCCAACACTTTGTCCAATCTTGGTCTTCCTTGGTACCATAATCCATAAATGGTAGTGCCATGAAGATACCTGAAGACCCTCTTTACTTATGTCCAATGCTCCTTCCTTGGTTTTGACATATACCTGCTCAAAACTCCCACTGCATGTGCAATGTCTGGTCTAGTATAGACCATTGCATACATCAAATTGCTAACTGCACTGGCATACAGAACATGGGACATGTCCCGCAAGATACCAGATATATAAAATATGCAGAACATAAATAAAATGCTAGAAATGGCAGAATAAAAGTAAAATATCCATCATAATCTTCACAATACACAGAAATGATATACGAAATAGCAATAGAAATAGCACTTTGATTCAGAAAGAAATGTTCACAGGCCTCTTTGAGGGGGCAACCTCCAGTCGAGAAGCGCTCTATTACAATAATCTCCAAGCTAGGGTTATCATACCCTCAACCCTTATTTATACTAAATATGTCTATTAAGAGAGGCATCTAGAGGAAGATCCTTCTAGAAGCGGAAGCTTCTATTAGGTCTTCTTACATCCGCCTTATTCTATTTTATTGAAAGGCCTTATTAATATTGACCTTTATTACATCTAAATACATTGATCTACCTATCTGAAGGTTAGGACCTTAACATGTCCACCCCCTTAAAAACAACCTTGTCCTCAAGGCTTGAGATGTGGAAACTGCTGCAGAACGGTAGCTGGTTCCCAAGTGCAATTTGCTGGAGTCATATCTTTCCACTGTACTAGCACTTCCTTGATGGTTCTCTGACATAGGCGATGCTCATTCTGGTCCAAAACTGCTTCTGGCTGTAGCCAAATGGATCCTTCTTCAGCTAACTCTGGAAGGTTGGTTTGAATTTGGCACCTGGTTCCAATCACCTTCTTCAAGCATGAAACATGAAAAACAGGATGTAGCTTCAACTGACTGGGCAGAGCTAACTGATATGCGATTTGTCCCACATGCTGGAGAACTGTGTAAGGGCCATAAAATTTGGGTGCTAGCTTCTGACAATGCTCGGCCTTGAGGGAAGTTTGCTTATATAGTTGCAGTCTCAAAAACACCTGATCCCCTTTTGCAAATTGACGTTCAGAGCGACCTTGATCTGCTTGCCGCTTCATTCTATTCTGTGCCATGACCAAGTTCTCTTTAAGGGTACGAAGGATATCGTCTCAGACTGTAAGTGTTTGGTCAACCGCCTAGACCTTCGAGGTACTCGGTAAGTATGAGAGAACTGAAGGTGGCTTCTGTCCATAGACTGCTTCAAAAGGAGTCATGCAAGTGGTTGTATGGTATGCAGTGTTGTACCACCATTCAGCGAGGGGTAACCATTGAGCCCACTAGTGTTGTTTTTCAAAGGCAAAGCACCTCAGATATGTTTCCAAACACTTGTTGACAACTTTCGTTTGACCATTCGTTTGGGGATGATTAGCTGAGATGAGATGCAATTGTGTGCCTTGTAGCTTAAAAAACTCTTGCCAAAAATTGCTTGTGAAAGTTGGGTCTCGATCGAAAACAATAGAGTGCGGCATGCCATGAAGCTTGAAGACCTAGTCCATGAAAATTTGAGCCACCGTGGATGCAGTAAATGGGTGGGGAAGAGCGCAAAAATGAGCATACTTGGAAAGGAGATCCACCACCACCATTATGACTGATTTAGTCCCCGATTTGGGTAAGCTTGTAATAAAGTCCATAGAGATATCCTTCCAAATAGCAGGGGGAATCGGAAGTGGTTGGAGGGTGCCTGGAGATTTGACTGTTTCTCCCTTGTTGCGTTGACACACCTCACATTTAGAGACAAACTTACGGATGTCCTGTTTCATACCATCCCAGAAAAAAGAACGTTTGACTCGGTCATATGTTTTGGTGAACCCTGAGTGTCCCGCTGTGGGTGTAGCATGAAGCTCAGAAAGCATCGTGGATTTGAGCTTGGATTGTTTACTTAAATACAAGCGGCCTTTGTATCGAAGCTCATCCTAGAGCCAGGAGTACCCGAGGGGAGCTGGAGCCTTGTTCTGCAGTTGTTGGATCAGCTGCGAACTTTTGGGATCTTGAAGCCATTCCTGGCACACAGCTTGGAGTCAATCAGGTACAATGAAGGAAAGAGAAAAAAGGGATCCTTCGTCTTCATATTTTCGAGACAGTGCATCCACCACGACATTGTCTTTGCCCTTCTTGTAAATGATCTCATAATCATATCCAAAGAGCTTAGTCACCCATTTTTGTTGTTCCTGGGAGGAAATGCGTTGTTCCATAAAGTACTTGAGGCTTTGATGGTCTGTCTTAA
>ML776659.1:2005902-2022240 GCA_009831015.1 Picea engelmannii | reverse complement strand
GTGCTCTGTTACAATAATCTCCAAGCTAGGGTTCTCATACCCTCGACCCTTATTTATACTAAATATGTCTATTAAGAGAAGCATCTAGAGGAAGATCCTTCTAGAAGCGAAAGCTTCTATTAGGTCTTCTTACATCCGCCTTAGTCTATTTTATTGAAAGGCCTTATTAATATTGTCCTTTATTACATCTGAATACATTGATCTACCTATGTGCGGGTTAGGACCTTAACATGTCCTCTTCTTCTTCCTGTGTCTTGGGACACTGATCTGCAGATAAATTTACACCTATAGGAATAGGAACCTTGACTGGTTTACTTCCATTCATATTAAACCTCTGCAATATCATCTCAACATATTTTCTCTGATTCAACTAGAGTTACCTGTTTTCACGATCTCTTTTAATCTCCATTCCCAGAATGAAGTTAGTAGCACCGAGATCCTGCATGTCAAATTTGGAGGATAGCTGCGATTTCACCTCCTTGATAACATCCATGTTATTTCCTTCCAACAACATGTCATCAACATACAACACTACATAAATGACGTGATTACCAACCTGCATGGAATATACACAGTGATCAACCCTGCTTCTTACAAATCCCAATCCAAGGATGTATGTGTCAAACTTTTGGTACCACATCCTAGGTGATTTCTTCAGACCATATAGTGACTTCTTTAGCTTACAGACCAACTCTTTCTTTCCCTTCACTACAAAGCCTTCTGGTTGCTTCATGTAGATTTCTTCTTCCAGATCCCCATGTAGGAGTATTGTCTTCACATCCATCTGTTCCACTTCAAGATCAAAAGTAGCAGCAATAGATCAACTAAATCTAATAGAAGTTAACTTAGCAACATGAGAAAAATATCACCAAAGTCAATTCCCTCTACTTGGGATTAACCTTTTGCTACTAACTGAGATTTGTATTTCTCCATTTTACCTTGTGCATTAAAATTATTCTTAAACAACCATTTTCTACCAAAATATTTTCTTCCAGCTGGAAACTCAACTATATCCCATGCCTCATTCTTATCCAAGGCATCCAATTCTTCAACCACGACTTTCTTCCAGAGTTTACTATCCTATGAATTCACTACTTGCTTAACAGTTCTGGGATCATTATCAATAATAGATAAAGCAAAATTGGAATATAAATCAAGTGGACTATACCTTTCTAGTTTCCTTTTATCTCTCACTGATCTCCTCAATACTGGGGTATGAGTTTCTTCTTCTTCTTCTTCTGCTTCCTCTTCTTCAGATGATTCAAATTTTGCATCATCCAACTCAAGCTCTATTTTCTCAGGTTCGTCTTACGTTGGTAGGAATTATTGTTTGGACACATCTTTTACCTCTCTGAACACAACATCTCGACTGTATATAGTCTTCTTGGTTTCTGGGTTCCAAAGTTTATAACCTTTCACACCATCTTTATAACCAATAAAGATACACTTTTCAGCCTTTTTATCCAGCTTACTCCTATTTTCCTTTGGAAAATGTACATAAGCACCACAACCAAACACTCTAATATGTTGAAGAGAGGGTTTCTTTCCAGAACATACCTCGTGTGGAGTTTTATCATCCAACGTTGATGAAGGCGATCAATTGACCAGGTAACATGTTGTACCCACTACCTCTGCCCAGAATTCTTGTCCTAACCCGACACTGCTGAGCATGCTCCTTGCTTTTCCATCAGTGTCCTGTTCATCCTTTTTGAAACTCCATTTTGTTGAGGAGTGTATGGAGTAGTCTTTTGCCTTGCTATACCACACTTATTACAGAATCCTTTGAATTCATTTCCGCAGAATTCTCCACCATTATCTGTTCTCAATACCTTTATTTTCTTCTCTATCTGATTTTCTACCAGAGCCTTAAACTCTTTAAATTTGTCAAATACCTCAGATTTATTTCCAAGAAAATAAATCCATGTGTTCCTTGAAAAATCATCTATGAATGAACCATAATACACAGATTTACCTAGGGATGGAATATGAACAAGTCCAAACACATCACTGTGTATCAACTTTAAGATCCCCTTTACTCTTGTAGCACCAGATGGGAATCTTACTTGATTCTATTTACCATATATGCAATGTTCATAGAAATCAAAATCCAGAGTGCAATTAGACATACCTTCAACCATACCTTTACCGTGTAGTGTTCGAAGGCCCTTTTCTCCAATATGTCCCAGTCTTTGATGTCAGAACATGGTCTTCTTTCCAGGGACAATATTGGTCTTGTATTCTTTATTTCTCTATTCAGGGACAACATAACTTTTACACCCATTAGTATAAGTGCTTCCCAAAAAATTGTACATAGTTCCACACCGAACTCCCCTCATCAACACCATTTCTCCTCGTACCATCTTGCAAGTGTTATTTCAAAATACAGTATCCACTCCTGCATCATCCATCTTGCTTACAGATATTAGGATCCTGGCTAGTTTTGGAATGTGCAGAACCCCATGGAGAGTTCTAATCCTTCCATCTTTTAGCAGCAACTTAACCCTTCCATGTCCCAAGATTTTTTTTGTCGAGTCATCTCCTAGGAATACAACACCACCATCATATTTTTCATATTCAGAGAACCACTCCCTATGAGGAGTCATATGGTATGATGCACCTGAGTCGGTCAACCATATATCACGGTCTATATGTGTACTTGTAGATGCCAGGTAAACATCACCTCCTTCTTCAGTGGAGGTTTTCGCCTCTATGGAAGAGGTACTATTAGATCCCTTTGGTTTATCAACCATCTTAGACTTGCAATCTTTCTTATAATGCCCTGTTTTACCACACTTCCAACATTTCCTCAAATATTTTCCTAGAGACTTAGATCTACTTGTAGATTTAGATCTCCCCCCTCGAAGGTTTACCAGGATTCCTATCTTGGGTATGACCTCTTACAAATAAATCATGTGTGCTATGACTATCCATGCTTTTCCTCCTCATCTCTTCAGATAACAAGGATGAAACTACATCCTCATACTTCAATGTATATTGAGTGGTACTACCAATTGCTACAACCAGATTATCCTAAGAGTCTGGCAAAGAACATAACAAAGTAATACACTTATCTTCTTCTGCAATCGTAATATTAATAGAGACAAGTTGACTTACCAGAGTATTAAATGCATTTAGATGTTCTGTCACAGAATCTCTATATTCCATCCTAATATGATACAACTTATTTTGAAGAAACAACTTGTTTACCAAGGACTTTGATTGATACAAATTCCCCAACTTATCCCATAGTTCCTTGGCTGTAGATTCTCCCATGACATTCAACAAAACTGAATCTTCCAGGCAGAGTTGAATAGTACTCCTTGCTCTTTTGTCCAACTTCTCCCAATATTCCTTCGACATTTCAATAGCTGGTGTACTAGTAGTTTGTGTACTAGTAGGTTGTGTACCAGTAGCATGTGTGCTAGTATATGATGTACTAGTAGGCTATGTACCAGGATCCACATCGATCCATTGTTCTTTGTCTACAAGAAGGTCCTCCATCTTGAGCTTCCATAGCTCAAAGTTTTTACCATTGAACTTTTCTATCTCGATTCTAGATGAGCTCGCCATTCCTCTTTATATACTCGAATCTCCACTGCAAAATCTCCCACTAAACCCAGGTTTGTCACAGACCCAAGATAAACTTGATCTATCAAGACCGAGCCAAACCCTCAATAACAAAGGCATCCCTCTTAAGCCAAAAATGAGCTCTGATACCACATGTAATTTTTAAACCTATGAAGTAAAGAAATGCATATAGATTCTTAAGAAAAACAAAATTTAATCAATGGCTCATACACAGAGTACATAAAGATTTTATATCGGAAACCCTCAACTGGGGAAACCTTTCTTATGTTCATTATATTCAAATTTCACCATTCACCATACAATATATATAAAATGTTTTTAGGTATTTCGTAGATACCAAAACCCTAATCCCTTAATCCAGGATTAATTTACAAAACCTCTAAAAATAGCAAAAACCACCCAAAAAGCTACCGCCAGTTGTCGAATGTTGCGCGTAACCAGGGGGGGCATACCTGCCCCCCCTGGGACCCCCCTAGGAGAGTGCCCGGTGCACATGACACATAGAGAACTACTAGAGGGATCGTCATCTGCAATAGTCATATCTGACGCGCCCACACACAGACATGAAAAGAATATAACACATACCCAACACCTTCTTCCGTATGAAAATAAGAGGTTCACCCCAAGGTGACACACTTGGACATATAATTCCTAGGTCCAATAGCTCCTTCAGTTTCATTTTCAACTCCTGTAACTCAGGGGTCGACATCCAATAAGTCGTTCTTTCTATCGGTTCAGTTCCAGGTTTTAAGTCGATGGTAAATTCTAGCTCTCTTTCAAGCGACAAACCTGGTAACTCTTTTGGGAACATGTTCGCAAAGTCTCATACTACCAAAAGGTTTTCTAATCCTTCTGCCATTCCCTTTTCGTTCAGTGCTAAAATTGTATATAGCTTGCATCCTTTGCGCATGCTCTTCCATAGTTGTAGGGAAGAAATGAACCTTAGGGAAACTCCCTGGTTTCTTCCTACAATCACTCGTCTATGTCCCTCATCATTGGTTAAGCTCGACCATTTTTTCTTACAGTTGAGTATCACATCATGCGATTCCAAGCAGTCCATACCGATCATGGCGTCATAAGATCCTAAGATTGTGACGTACAGGTTTTCCTTCATTAGAAAATCTCCCAGGTTGAGGCTACAGTCCGTAACCCTTACTCTAACCTTCTTCTTGGCTCCCGAAGCCATTTCCACATAGCTAAACTCATCCTGTTCGACTGCCTTTACCTTGATTATTTTTAGCACTGCACTAGAAATAAATCTCTTTGTAGCACCAAGATCTATCAAAATACTAAAGGTCTCGTCAGTGATGGTACCTGACGTCTCAAGCACAGTAGACTGGTACTCGACCTATCTGTTATTCACCGTTTTATGAATCCGGTGGGCCTTTCCCAAGTCTCCTACTGCAGTGTGTGCGGCTGGACTGGATGATCTGGCCCTCTCAAATGTACAGTCATGTTGGTAATGTGTCTCTCCACAAGTCCAACATCTGGTCTTCAGTCCAATACTCCTGGTACCTGAAGTATAAGCCGTGGTCCCACTAGACTGAAACCCTAGTCTATTCTACTGTAGATGGTGTTGTTGCTAATGTTGTGGTCCTTTGTACGGAGTCTGTTTTTAAGGTGTCAGTCGTCATGGTGTCATGAACATGGATCCTCTCAGAGTACCTCGAAACCCTAATGAATGTCTAGCTGGTGTCTGATGCTGCTGCGCACCAGAAGTCATCTGTCCCTTTGGTTGTGCAGGAGTCCTACCTTGACTCTCGTTGATCATCTCTTCCTCAGCTATGAGGGCCTTATGGAATACATCGTGGAATGTCTGAGGCATTATGATCATCACCTTCGCACGAATGACGACATTAAGGCTGAACACAAACTTGTTGACCTTGAGCTTCTCAATGCTCATATGCGAAGCATACCTAAGTAGCTCCATGAAACGAGCCTAATACTCAGGCATTGTATGACTACCCTCTTGTAAGGCATTGAAATTGAGCGGGCGCTCAATGAATTCCTTTGACAAATACCTCTCTCGAAACCGCTCCTCGAACATTTCCCATAACACGTCTTCGACAACCATGTTCAATTATGGTAGGAGCGTCTTCCACCATAGAAGAGAGCTCCCCTTCAGTTGAAATATCAACATGAAGACTTTCATGTTGGAGGTGTAGTCATGAATTTTGAAGCACATCACCATGTTCTCCAGCCATGCCTTGGTGTCTACGTTGTCCGTGGAACCCAAGAACTCGGGAAACTTGACCTTCTCGAGTTCCTTCTGAATGCCACCAGTACCAGCTGGGGTGCGTTGTGGACTCTCGAGGGGTACAGGTGCCCTATCCTCATCTCTATCCATATGGTTAATTAAGGCCTCTGACATCCTCTGAAAGGACCTCAACAATCCAACCACATCCCCCACAACAATATGCTCTTGTCCAATGACTTGTTCTTTTCCTTGGGGGTTAGACCCCTCTAGCATGGATGCTACTGGAGGCATCACAAATCCTCCCCTAGCACCACATCATCTGCCTCAGTGACGTCCTCTAACCATGATTACCTATAGGGAAACAATTCAATTTAATTAGTGATAAATCATTAATCAAGTGTTTAGTACAGTAGAAGGCATAATGATCCAAATTCACGGGGTTGAACCCGCTCTGATACCATATGTAACGACCCCTCCATTACGACTAAGAAAAGAGAAGCACAATAGGTAAAAAAAAAATTAAAGCATTATGAAATTAGCATCAACACATAATTCGAGCAACACCTAATCGACGACATCATAATTAAAGAATCACAAGCAACTCATTGTCGCAGTCAAATAATGTCACAACCAATGCATCAACATAATTAGTAATGACAGATAATCAACACATCATCACATTTAGATAATGACACATAAACAACAAGCATCATAGATGGTGATGCAAGATCAACTAATCATGATTAACTGGAATCATCAATACTTTTAATCGCACAACTTTTCACATAAGGATAACATAAAGATAACATAGAGAACATGAGATAACATAATGATAACATAAAGTTAACATAAAGATGACATAAAGATAATACCTTTCCAACCTACCCTGCAAGGTTAGGACCTCCAAGACACATAAGCAACACTCAAGCCCATAATCCAATTGATTTTTACCATTTAAGGTCTCAGGGCTAGCGATTGTTCTGAGGAAAAAGGAGGTGTCTACATCACACTAACAATCAAATCCAACATCAACTAGATCAATCAATCAATCCTAATCATCAATTAATCATGGTGCAAGGGTAATCATCATCTTCATCAATCATACATCAACATTTAATTCATGGCGCCTGTGATATCAAATTCTAACAATCATTCATCAACTTTAAATATTCACTGTGCGCGAGAGTAAACAAGCTCTAGAACAATCACATGTCAACTTAATTAATGGCGCAAGAGAAAACTAGTTACCAAATCAGTCATATATCGACATAATTTCATGACGCAAGATTAATTAGCAACTTATTCATGACACAAGAGTGATCAACATTAAATTCAAAGGTGCAAGCGAATGTAAATACTTCATCAATAATACAACGACAAAGGTTGAGGTGCAAGTGTAATCACTTTATTTTTATGGCGCAGAAGCGAACATCTATTTTATTTCAAGGTGTGAAACAAATTTTATTACAACATACATCACATCATTCAATGGCTCAAGAGTAATTATCAATTATATTCATGGTGCAAGATTCCAATCACATAAATGAAACCATCTGTCACATTAAGGTTCATTTCACGCAAGAAGTCTAATATGTAAACAATCATTCATTACATCTCATTTTCACTGCGCGCAAGAAGTCTTATATCTAAACCAACATTAATACATTAAATTTCATTTGCGTGAGAAGTGTACTCTATTAATTTCAGGTCGCAAAGGAATACCTACAAAGAAATCACACGTGATATTTATTCAAGGCACGTAAGCAATTTAGTTGCTAATCTAATAAATATCCAATTCAAGTACTAAAGTTTAGAACTATACCCAAGTTCAAAAGTAAATCATTCCAAAGGATATTCCTTAGATGTGACTAGTGTGGGCACACTTCATTGATTTTAATGAAAACAAACTCTTATGACCTTGACTTTATGTCTAATTATTTTGACATAATATGTTTCCCCACTGTACCCTTTTCAAGAAAAAGCTCTAAAGGAAACCTTAAAATAATAGTAGATTCAAGGGAAAATAAAATAACCATAATCAATTCGCCATTAGCCAATGTCAGCTCTGTGGGTTGTGTTCGTTATATGAACATTTATTTAATATAATGTTTACTTTTTTTATATAAACCACCTAAATATATCCTCTAGATTTGTAATAGATCCTCTAAATTCATTATATTGAAAATGATTACACTTTTAACTTGGAGTGATCCCACGGCGTGCATCTGTACTGATTATATTCAAGTGTGATTATATCCTTTTTCCTTAGTATGTCTACTACAAATTTATCAGTGAGACTTATTATATGTTAAATTTTCAGTCTGCATATAAATTTTAGGATGTTCAGTATATAAGGGGTACAAACAAATGATTTAGAGTTTGTATAGATTTTCATATTGACTATATGGACTGAAATAGGCAACAAAAAAGTCTACATCTTAACATTGCAAGATGTGAAGTGAAAAATGTGGAAGTGAAGGGAAAATGCAGCAAAGCGCTGAAGTGAAGGGAAAACGCATCAATAAAAATGCTGAAGTGAAGGGAAAAATGAAACAATAATTTAGTTGAGACGCAAGGCAAACACCGCCAATAGGAAGCTTTCAATCTGGGTGAAAATTTAATGCCATGCACAGAGATAATTTGAGGATTAACATCGCCAGGAGTGAGCTCTAAAGTTGGGCGAAATTCAATGCTATACAAAAAGTTAGTTTGGGAATAAAATCGAGAGGATGAGCTCTAAATTGGTTACAATTCTTAAGCCACAGACAATGAATAAATCCGGGATTAAACACCAGAAGGGAGCTCGAAATTGGGCACAATTCTTATGCCATACACAATGAATAATTTCGGGGGTTATACGCCATGAAGGAGCTCAAATTTGGGTGCAAATATTAATCCATACACATAGAATAATTTTGGGGGTTATATGCCAGGAGGGATCTCGAAATTGGGCGCAATATTAAGCCATACATAGAGTATAATTTTGGGGTTTATATGCCATGGAAGACTAGGGAAATCTTAGAGACAACGAAGGAAAATTTATGGGCAAGAGAAGGAGGGTAGAAAAATCGTTGGGCGAGTTCTTAAGTGTCTTTCGTAGGGAAGATCGAGGGAAACACTGAGGTACACCATGTTTTAAAAATCATAGAGATGACAGACCTCGAAGGACACACAATTTACACAATGTTGAGGAAGGGGAAATAGATGTTGTTATTTGGAGTTCAAGTTTTGTTGCTTCCATTTAAGACTTAGTTATCACAGAGACATTCATGGATGTAGAAGAGCCTTTTCGAATAAGCCCAAGGGTTATAAATTTACATACACATCAGTCACCTACCCAGCAGTGAGTAGATATGATTCTATGACCCCAACTATGAGAAGAGATGACCTCTCGACCTGGAAGGGTTTGAGTTTTTTTTACACAAAATGATATAAAAATTTAAGGTTCAAGCGTTATCGAAAAGCTGATCAATCCAGGAAATGTTAACAACTACAAGATCTCCTCTGCCTTCTTGTGGATATTAGAATTTAAAAATTCATTCAATGAGACATAAACTATAATAATACAAAATTTCAATCTTCCTGTTGATGTCATTATAATTCGCAATTCATGATAGTTAAAAACAATAATATCACAATTTTTTCCAAACATATTTAGTGTCCAGATCTATCAATATTTTATACAAACAATTAACCATAAAATACCATAACCGATGACAAGAATTTGAAGATGTTCTCCCGCGGTTGTGCTCCGTCCAGCTCCCCGCTTACTAACCATGAAGAATTATCGGTACCTCCCATCCAATTCTAGGGTTACTCTTCTTCCCCCTTATCCCCCAAGCCGCAAAGGGGCCACGCACAACCACAACCAGAGTACTCTAGCTCCTGACTCGCCTCGCAAGGTAGGGCTACCACTCTCTCTCTCTTTCTCAAGCTAGGTATCCCAACTCTCACAAGTAAAACCAGTCTAAATTTCTCCAACATAACCTTACTCATACCAGTCATCCCCCATTCCTCCTCTTAGCCATTTCTTTTATAGAATTTTTCTTAGTGACCACTTGCCATTTGCAAATTAAATTTGTTTTTTTTTAAATTAATTAGGAATTACTCCCCCCATACACTTGTCACCCATTCCCTTAGTTGCACCAATAAATCCACAATTTAATTAAATTAAATGTCAATTTCTCTCACCCATCCTAAAAACACTCATAAAATCACTCCTAGTTGTCCCTTTATTCCCTTTATTTCCCCTTTAATGATTGACATCTTTCTAAAACTGAGTTGTGTTTAATTTAGGAAAGTTCTTTAGTTAGACTAGATTAGATAGCTTTCTATGCTTATAGACATTTGTTCTTTATTCTTTCTCACTTTAAATTCTAATTTAGTATTTACTTGCACAAGTGCATTAATCACTCCTTAGGATTTATTTTTAGTTTCATTAATTCTTAATTTGATGTATTTCATCCCCTCATCATTTAATTTAAAAAATTTAGTTTTTAGTCTTCTCACTCACATAGACTTAGGATTAGTTAAATATTTATTTGCAAATGCCTAGACCCTTAGGGATTATGCTTAATAAGTTCATTTTTTAGTTAATTAATCCATCAATTAATTAATTCGACACGTGCTCAAGGTTTTAAGGTTTAACATTCACTCAAGTTTTCTAGGCCACCTAGATTCATTGACTCATTTTTTTTATACCACGACGTCCCCTTCAAGATGCACTCCATGCTCCAAGGGTGCCACTTGCCTTTGATTCAAATTTTAATTACGTGACATGCCCTTCAAGATGCACTACGTGCTCCAAGGGTGCCACTCGCCTTAGACTGGTTTTGGTAGTTGTCCAACCCTTGGAGTCAATATTCCATTCAGGCGACCTTGTGAGAGACTAAGGGCCTCTAAGGAATAAGGGCCCTACCTTATTGCATGCCCCTTAGAATCTTCATGAGCGACTGTCTCAGTCTGCCCTCATGACATCATGGATCTCTTGAACTAGGTAATCGTTAACCTACAATTCCAGCCACGGCAGGAGTGCTAGTAGAATGTCATAGGGCAGCTACCACACCTCTCCCTCAATATCTGGTTGTTTTTCATGTCCCCTTTACTCCTTATGTGAGTCTGATTAGCAATCAATCTCCAGCCTACATCCATCAACAAAACATTGTCAATGATCCATAAACAACATCATAATATACTCGATCATATGTCACATATGCATAAATAAAAATAACCAAACCAATACAGTCCACTCTGTGACTCGATCCGGAGTCCAAGGAGGTCCATTGATGCCAGTGGCATCCTCAATCTGTCAAGTGTCCTGCACACTCAGGGGAAACTTGTCAATAGCATCTGTCAATATAAAGATATCAAATAACATAACATCATAATCCATCAACATCATCACAAGAATCCATAAGCGAACAGACATCCATATACTGAAACTGGATCACTTGCATACAAGTGTCCTCAAAGAATAAGCCAATAACATGTGCTCGCAAGAGCGGGATGTTACAAATCTATAGTTTAAATTAGGGTTAAATTTAATCTATAATTTAAATTAGGGTTTAATCTATAATTTAAATTAGGGTTAAATTTAATTTATAGTTTAATTAGGGTTTAATCTTTAACTTAAAATAGGGTTTAAAAATATAGTTTAAATTTAATTAGCTTTAATCTATAGTTTAAATTATATTTAATCTATAGTTTAATTTAATTTAATTTATGGTTAAACCCTAAGTTAAATTTAATCCATAGTTTAATTAAGGTTTAATATCTACTTTAAATTAGAGGTTAATCTTTAGATAAATCTAAACATTAAATCAGGGTTTCATTGTACTTTAAGTATAGAATAAACACTAATTTAAATATAGTTAAACCCTAATTTAAATTGGAGCTATAGTTAAATTAAATTAAATCTATAGTTAAACTACGGTTTAATATATAGTTAATCTATAGGGTTTAATCTATAGTTAAATCTTAATTTAAATTAGATTTAATCTATAGTTTAATTTAATTTAATTTAAACTCTAAGGTAAATTTAATATTTAATTAATCTATAGTTTAAATTATGTTTAATCTATAATTTAAATTAGGGTTAAATTTAATTTATAGATTAATTAAGGTTTAATCTTTGATTTAAATTAGGGTTTAAATATATAGTTTAAATTTAATTAGATTTAATCTATACTTTCAATTAATTTAATTTATAGATAAACCCTAAGTTAAATTTAATTTATAGTTAATCTATAGTTTAATTAAAGTTTAATATATACTTTAAATTAGGGTTTAATCTATAGATAAATATAAACATTAAATTAGGGTTTCATTATAGTCTAAGTATAGATTAAACACTAATTTAAATATAGCTAAACCCTAATTTAAATTGGATCTATAGTTAAATTAAATTAAATCTATAGTTAAAATAGGTTTTAATATATAGTTAATCTATATGGTTTAAACTATAGTTAAATCATAATTTAAATTAGATTTGATCTATTATTTAATTTAATTTAATTTATAGTTTTTTTTTTTGTTTTTTTTTGTAAATGAGTGTGAGAATCTATATTACTGTAGAAAATTGTAGTACAAAAAAGATGCAGGGACTCCCAAGATCTGCCAGAACGGAAACCAGATTTGGGGTCCCATGGATGCAATGTCTAGTATAACAGGGTAGGCCTGGGTCACCACCATGGGAAACCGACCCAAACCTCTGTAATCCAGTTTGAAAAATGCCAGCATAACGAAAATAGAGAAAGCATAAGCATAGTGGGATTAGCTCCTACAATGAGAGACTTGACCAGGGCTCGTCCTGCGCTAGTCCAGGTTGATGGGGTGCTCTTCATCTCCTTCCTGCCTTGCCTCGTTCTCCTCCCTCTGCTCCACCAGGTGTATCTTTCTGATGCACGTTGGGGTTCCATTTATGTTGGCTGGAGTAATGTCTATATGGTGGACATAGTGTAAATAGAGATGGAATTGCCCTGCCATCCGCTCCAGTTTTTCCTGCTGGCTTCTTTGTTCCTCCGCAAGTCTTTTTGCCGCCACCTCTAGGTTGCTGAGATGGTTCAAAATACTTGTGAGCACCTTCTTCTGTTCTCTGGTTTCTATCCTGATGGTCTCCCTCTAGTCCACACACATCTTACCTATCAGCATTTTTGTTCTCCAGGCTTCCTCCACCGTCCTGTGGTAGAGATTTGTCCTAGGCTATGTGGCTTCGAGCTCCCTTATCCCCCCCGCTTCCTAAGTTAGTTTTGTCTAGGATTTTCCCTTGTGAGCATTGTTGACTTCGCTCTCCCATATTTTGATGATCGTCTTCCCCTTTATGTCTACATGCTTGATGAAGGTACTCTTTGCTTCCCTGACCGCCTGTTCGATTCTTGTCATCCTATCGGCGCTCTTCGGAGGTTTCATCCCCTGGGGGCCTCTCTTACTGTTGGTTTTCTTCATGTGTACCATCTTTGCTGGCAAGTAGTATTTTTTATGTTGGGTTCTTCCCCTGTTCCGATTCATCTCTTTCTGGTATGTAAGGTGGCCCATGTAATTCTTTGCTCCAGTCTGTGGTTCTTTCTATTATAAGTTCTTTTATGGAGCCAACCCAACTGTGGTCCTGTCCTTGCAATCATGGCCTACTCATCAAGGTGGTCCTTCTGGTCAGTATCCTCTGTTCCAGAGCGTGTGCACTTGATGACCTTACTGTAATCCCTGAGCCAATGCTTTTCCTTGTGCATTGTATGCCATTCATTTCCCGGTCCCATAATTGTACTTAGGTGAGGTGTGCCCAGACTTGGCCCTAGTGAACCCCTTCATCTTTCGTCCTTTGCCGCCTGTGGGTTATCTATTCTTCTTTCCCACGAGTAGCCTCTATTCTTATTTCTATTGACAGGACTGTGGTGCCGTACTTTCTCCTGATGTGTGATATGTGTCTGCATTTGTAGCCTTCTTTGATTGGTGGGCAATCAGATTCTTCCTGGAACCTATGTGCCCTTCAGTGCCTATTGTGCCTCCATTCTTGTTGTAATATTTCGTACTACTACTATTGTCTGAGTCTTTTACCGCAAGTTGGGTGTAATCTTCTCATAATTGACCTTGCGAGATGTTTCTCCAGATTGTGTCCATTTCTAGACCTTCGTTATCGACCCCCTCATTCGCAGTTTTGTCTGTCAGTCCCTTTGCTGACCTCCGAACCCAACGCAAATGCACAGTGATCCATGTCCACAAGTGCTCCTAGATTTTTTGTAGTAGGTGGACCAATCGCCAGTGCCTCTGGATTTTTCCCATTCTGGTACCATTTTTTAGTTTTCTTACTATGTTGATAACCAACATGGAATCTCCTTCCACTATGGCATTTGTCAGCCCCTGCCGACTTAGAATCTCTAGGCCAGTCTCTAGGGCTCTAAGTTCTGTGACGTTGTTGGTTGAGTTGCCTAGACTTCCAGCATATAGCTGGATGATGTTTCCTTTATTGTCCCTGATTACTCCCAAACCGGTTCTCCCTGGGTTTCCTTTTGTTGCCCCATCGAAATTCAACTTGAGGGAGCCTGAAGGTGGCGGTTTCCAGTTCCGCTCACCTACTTGGAGTTGTGGTGACCATATACAATGATTGGGGTTGTGTCCACTATTCAGGTTGAAGACCTCTAGGACTCGAGAATCCTGATTAGTGGGTTGCACTCTACCTACTTGGTAGTTGCAGCTCTGCACCGTCTCTCATATCGTGGAGATTATTGTTTCCTTGATCTTCCC
This sequence comes from Picea engelmannii, assembly GCA_009831015.1. Taxonomy (NCBI): domain Eukaryota; kingdom Viridiplantae; phylum Streptophyta; class Pinopsida; order Pinales; family Pinaceae; genus Picea; species Picea engelmannii. The sequence continues at coordinate 2,007,719 of ML776659.1, read as the reverse complement.
TTCGGGCCAGCTTTGGTTTCTGAAAATGTGTCAGCTCCTTTCCTTCCATATCGACCATATGATCATTCCTAGGGTGAGTATCCAATAGAGGTTCACCTCTTCTTGTTCGTTGTAGTTCTATTTCTAGAGATTGATGGTTGCGGCAATGTTACCTCGAATCCTGTCGGACTGGCGGAAGATACTTGCCGCCTAGTCCCAAAGTTTTGTAGTGTAGGTGCATTCAGCGAGGAGGTGGTTTGTTGTTTCTTCCTGGGCTTGACAAAGATGACATCTTGATGGGCCTGTTAATCCCCTTTTCCTTAGGCTATCCCAAGTTAGAATGCGGTTGTGTAGTATTATCCATTGGAAATTTTTTATCTTTGGCCATTGGGGGTTGTTCCATAGCTTATCCCAATGTTTCATTGGGTCTTCTTGGTCTAGGTCTGCCATATAGTGTCAGACTTATTTCAGGTTGAATTCCCCTCATTCCTTTTGTCCCCACCTCAACTGGTCCTCTCCTTCACTGAATGTTATTTTCCATCTTCCCAGTTCCTCCTCCACCTCTTTCACTATTGTTGTGGGCGTATCGTTGTTCTGTGGAATAATCTTGTCCCAGAGTCTCCATTTGTTGTGGTCTGTTTCCTGTTTCCAATATTGGTAGACGTTGATTTTACCTTGCATGATTAGCTCCTGTTGGAGTATCCCTCTGTCTGGGTTCTCCATCCTCGGTTCTTGTTGCCAAGCGTCCTCCCAGAATCTGGTTTTTCTGCCATTCCTGATTTCCCAAAAGCTATGTGTCTGAATCGAGGCTTTGTTGCGCCAACCTAGGTTCCATATGGCCGAACCTTCCTTGGCTCCTCCGAAGCAGATTCTATCCTAATCGTGAATGTCTAGGGCATACTTTTCCTTCCATAGGTTTACCCAAGGTGTAGTAGTTTCTTTGAGCCAACGCCACCAGAGTTTCACCCCATACGCATTATTGGTCAATTGTGGGTCTTATAGCCCCATGACTCCTTTGCTTTTTAACCTGCAAAATTTCCCCCAAGCCACCAGGGCCCATTTTTTCTTTGTTTCCACGCCTTGCCACAGGAAGTCCCTCTGGATGGCTCTTATTTTCTGTAGGATCCCCTGTGGAGTGGGGAAGACGAACATCACAAAAGTTTGGATTGCTTGTAAAACATACTTGGTTAGGATCATTATGTCTGCTAGATTGAGGGATCTATACGCCCAATTTTTAACTCGCTCTTGTAACCTGTTTATTACTCCTTCCCAAGTTGACATTTTGTACACTTTGTTTGTCAATGGAACACCCAAATACTTGTCTGGGAGTGTTTTTCGTTCAAATCCTAGAATGTTGGTCAAATTCCTTTGGATAGCTAGATTGGTATTGAAGAAAAGGATCATTGACTTGGAGTGGTTGATCTCAGCGCCCGAGGCTTCCCCAAAATATTCTAGGATCCGTTTGTAGGCTTTGACTTCCTTGACCGTGGATATGCTGTGGAGTAAGGTATCATCCACAAACTATTGGTGTGTTGAAGTAGGGCAGTTTTCAAAGGGTTTGAGCCCTGTTATTTCCCCAGTTGCGGTTGCACTCTTTATGCTCCGGCTGAGGCCTTCCATCATCAGAATGAACAGGAAGGGGGACAACGGGTCTGTTAAGGTCCTAACCCGCACATAGGTAGATCAATGTATTCAGATGTAATAAAGGTCAATATTAACAAGACCTTTCAATAAAATAGAATAAGGCGGATGTAAGAAGACCTAATAGAAGCTTCCGCTTCTAGAAGGATCTTCCTCTAGATGCTTCTTTTTAGTATAAATAGGAGTCGAGGGTATGA
>ML776659.1:1988176-1999991 GCA_009831015.1 Picea engelmannii | reverse complement strand
GCTTCTAGAAGGATCTTCCTCTAGATGCTTCTTTTTAGTATAAATAGGAGTCGAGGGTATGAGAACCCTAGCTTGGATATTATTGTAACAGAGCACTGCTCGATTGGAGGTTGCCCCCTCGAAGAGGCCTGTGAACATTGCTACCTGAATCAAGTGCTATTTCTGTTCAAGTGCTATTTCTGTTGCTATTTCGTATATCATTTCTGTGTATTGTGAAGATTATGCTAGATATTTTACTGTTATTCTATCATTTCTAGCATTTCATTTCTGTTCTGCATATTTTATATATCTGGTATCTTGCAGGGTCTCCTTGTATGATACCTCTCATGGGCCAGAAAGGTTTGGTTGGGGATCCATTGATTAGTAGCGAGTAGCTTGTTGTGGATACGAGACTGAAAATCCAGCTGAACCAGTGTTGGGTGAAACCAAATGCTTCCAAAGTCTTGACCATATAGTGCAAGCTAATTTTATCATAAGCTTTTGCTAGGTCCAGTTGTATTGTCATTCCCCCCTTCTTCTGAAGCTTCAAGGTGTGGATGATATCGTGGGCTTGGATGATGTTGTCCATTATTTGTCTTCCTTCCACAAAGCATGCATGTTCTTGCGACATCAGTGAAGGTAGGAGGGGTTTCAGTCTATTTTCTATGACTTTGGAGATTATCTTGTAAACCACATTGCATAGCACTATAGGTCTGTAGTCTTCTACTAACTTGCAAACATTATGTTTGACGGTTTCCCAACAGGCTTTGAAGAACTCCACTATGAAGCCATCTGGACTTGGTGCTTTCCCATTGGGCATTTCCTAGAGAGCCTGGTCAACTTCTTCCATGGTAATAGGTTTGTTTAGGGAGATGTTTTGTTCCTCTGTGACCAGGCATTAAATATGATGGGTTATCCTTTGAATGGCCTCCGATCTGTCTTGGTGAGGTTCTTGGGCTATCCCATGGAAGTGTTTGAATAGAGCAGTTTCAATCTCCTGATGTGACTCACGCTCAATTCCATCATGGTCCTTGATCCTCAGGATTTTATTGTGGGCTCTTCTGGCCATGGTTGTTCTATGGAAAAACTTGGTGTTCCGCTCTCCCTCCTTTAGCCATCGGATGCAGAACTTTTGATGCCAGAGTGTTTCTTCCTGCTGGCATCACGTCTCCCAATCTTGGGTCATTTGGAGCTCTTACTTTTTTCGGTCCTCAGTATAGCCTTCCCACATGCAGGTTTCTTGGAATTTTTTCATTTTTTCTTCTATGTTGTTTTCCTCTTTGTTTATATTCCCAAAGGTATCCCTATTCCACTCTTTGATCTTGTTTTTGATGTACTGAAGTTTCTTATGAAGTTTGAACATCCTTGTTCCTTTCTCCAGTTTCTCCTCCCACCACCACTGTTTGATTCTTTCCTTGAAAGTCGGGTGATCAATCCAAAATTTATCGAATCTAAAGGGTCTTTTCTTTGGTGTTGCTTGGAAGCCTACTTCAAGTTGCACTGGCTAGTGATCAGATCCACCCTAGGGAAGGATGTTGCACTCTAAGGTTATCCCCTGCATAATGATTGACTCCGACATAAGGAATCTGTTGAGTCTTGTAGCTACCTGAAACTGGTTCATCTGTTTATTGTTCCAGGTGAACTGGCCATTCTTAGTTTTGAGATCTACCAGCTCCGCTTTGTCTATGAACTTTGAAAAATCCTCTGCATCCCAATCCAGTCTTCTTGTACCACCTTTCTTCTCCACAAGTGAGGTGATGATGTTGAAGTCCCCTGCCAGGATCCAGTGGAGGTTGGTGGATCGGACTTTTAAATATTCTAGGTCTCGGATCATTCCTCTCTTTTCCTCTGGCCCTTGGGGCCCATACACATTAGTGCAGAGAATCTCCTCTGTGTTTCCAATGATTTGTATGCGTACCGTTAGGGTGTACCTAGTTTCTTCGGCTGCTATTAGATTTAGAATTTGTAGGTTCCACAAAGTGAGAATGTCGCCTGACTTTTGGTGGTCTTCGATGGCTACCATTTTGTACTTGCGCCAATTTTGTTTACTGATTGCCTCCATTATGTCTATAGTGCATTTCATCTCTTGAATGAAACAAAGATCTGGTTGTTCTTTCTTTAGTTTATTCCTAAGTATTCTTTGCTTTCTTGCGCTGTTTAGGCCTCTTATATTCCAAGTTATGACCTTGATTTAAACATGTGGGGGGGAGTGGGGAAAGATTTTCTTGATCTTACCCAAATTTATCAGTAGCGCTCCCAACTCCTGTAGGGCTACACTGTTTTCCTACCTTTTTTCCTCCTCGTCTGCTTGGGTGATAGTTGTGGTTGTCCTTCACCAGCTTTGACTCCTAGGTGTTCTATCTCCCTGTGTGTGTGTTTTTGTCCTCTAGCTTTGGATTCCTCCTATAGGAGAAACAGGTACTGGATGCAGTCAAGTTTCTCTCTTTGTATGTTGTCAACTCTCTGCCTTTTCCATTTCTCCAATATGTTCAGAAGGTTTATCGCTTCCCTTTCCACCAGGTCCTTGAGATCAAGGTCTTTTGTGCCTACTTCGCTCGGGGTCATCTCTGCATCTCCCTCTGCATCTTGCATGGCAGTGTTGTCGTCTTTTGTTTCTTTGTCCATCGGGGTTGCACAACTCCCCTGTGTCGTCGTGTTGCTTGGTTGATTGGTAGGCTCTTTTGTTTCTTGGTCTCTGACCTCTTGAACTTTTGCTGAGTCACTTTCATCTTCTGTCCCTTTGTTGGTTTGGTCCCTTCTTTCCATTTTATTCCGGGTCTCCTGGTTATTTCCTGTTAAGGTTTTATTTTTCTTTTTATTTTCTCTGTTCCTAGGGTTCAGTGTTATAAACCCTTCCTCATCCTGCTGTGTTTTGGGGTTTGCCACTTCATGCTTTTTATTAAGAGGGCATTCTCTGATCAAGTGGCCATGTTCATGGCAACTTCTGCATCTAAAGGGGATTTGTTCGTAATCTATGTTTTGGATCCATTCCTCATCCCTATATTCTAGACTTATGGCTTTTGGGAGTGCTCCATAAATGTCCATCTCTATGCAGATTTTTGCGTACGATGTGTATCTTCCTTTTACGATGACTTCTGAGGTCTTCACATATTTCCCCAGTTTGTTCCCTATTGCTTCAAAGGTGGAGGGAAGCTAGTAGTTTAAGGGTAAGGAATAGAATCTTATCTAGACCGGTACCTTTTTGAACGTTTCTTTTTCCGGGGAGAAATTTTCTTTCCAGGGTTGCATGTACAGTCTAGCTGAGGCGTGGAAGTATGGACCTCCCTCTAAGACTCTATCCTTGTTCTCCAGGTTCATGAAGACTGCTGTGAAGAAACCCTTCGAGCCGAGGTGGAGCTCCAGTTCTCCATTTGGCTTCCATTGATATTTGATCCAGTTGCGCGGAGTTCTTTCTATGGGCCATAACCCCATGAACTTGCATATGAGCACATGCATCTTCATCTAGTCCCTGTAGAGTTACGTTTGTGGGTCCTCCAGTATTACCTTGGCTATCATTGTTGTTTTGGGCTTGCATGGGTTGCGCCCTTCTGTCTCGTTGGCCTTCGCAGTCTCTTGCATCTCATTCTGAGTTTCCTTAGTGTCTTCACCTGTGGTTTGATTTTTGTCCTGGCTTCTTTGTTAACACTTCCCTGGGTCTAATCCTGAGGTTCCTGTCGCTGGTGCCTTGAAAAATATGCCTCTTGGCCCTTTCCCTCTGTCCACCACTACCTGTTTGTATGAGGGGGTCCCCTTAACCCCCCCCTTTGGTGCTCATGTTTCTCTCTATTGTGGCAGCAACTATCAAACCCTAGCTCACCGCGACTGTCAAACCCTAGCTCGCTAACGAAACAAAAAATAATTTAATTTATAGCTAAACTCTAATTTAAATTTAGTATTTAGTTAATCTATAGTTTAAATTTAATTTATCGTTTAAATTAGGGTTTAATCTATAATTTAAATTAGAGTTAAATTTAATTTATAGTTTAATTAAGGTTTAATCTTTAATTTAAATTAAGGTTTAATATATAGTTTGAATTTAATTAGATTTAATCTCTAGTTTAAATCACATTTAATCTATAATTTAATTTAATTTAATTTATAGCTAAACCCCAAGTTAAATTTAATCTATAGTTACCCCAGATGGGTGACACATAGCACTCAAGTCCCACGTCGCACCAGGCATGGCCAAGCCATAAATAAGGATGGATGAATCCTATCCCCTCATCATTAAGAATGGGAGCCAGCCACAATTGCTAGCCAAGAGCCATGGGACTTCTCCCTCGCATGAACAACCCAACAACCAAGAAATTCAATGCTAGGGAGGTGATAATGGCAACCATCTCGTCACACCTCCCGGTTATCATCCATCTCTACATCAGATTTCTTCATTTCTCTTTCAATCTGCACTGGGCTAGCAGTCTTGAGCTTGGGAGTGACCATTGCTACACCTATTGCAACTTTTCCAATAGCATCATCCTCTTGATGCCCAGGGAGAGAGGAAAGTCGTGTCACGGCCCTGTCTGGTACAACCTGGTTGCAAGACATAAATGACTGTAGAGGCTTGAGAGGGTGCTCTCAATTGCCAACACTCAGAGAGCTTAGATTGCTTGTAGGGATGGCAGTGAAAGGATGGCCTGGTCACCTCCAACAACGTTTGTGAAGGAGGTCATCCCGGAGGAGCCCATACAACGCCCTCTGGAGTCTATGCTCTTGACGGTGCCAGAGAATTGGCAACTTCCAACCAGCTACCCTGAGGAAGAAACTCAGGCAATTACAATGGATCACCTTAGTACCGACACCATGGAGTCACGAATGGAGGAATTCCATATCTTCTACATTGAGGAGGAGCTCCCGAAGAAGTGCCTCCAAATGGTTGCTCAGGATGACACAATCTTGGTGGGTTACACTCCTCTCAAAGCCTCAGAGCAAGAATATGCCCTCAGGAGCACAGGGACGGGAGCAGAGGATGGAGCAAAGGAGTGGAGTGCAGGAGAAGACCACTAGGACAGAGTAAAGGAGGGACTTCGGGCTGCAACAAGCGAGGTAGGGGGGGTGGCACGTCGAAGGAGGGTGGAGAGGTCCTTGCTCCACCTCCTATTACGGTAACATCGGATCAGTGGTGTGTCCCTCTGCCCTTCTTCCAGCCGGAACAACTAGAAATGGTGTTCGACTTGAGACGCCAGATGGTAGATCAGGTCTACCATGGCACACTCATGAGTCAATGCAAAGACATGCTTTACGAGGCTTTCTCCAATGCGTCAGCAAAGAAAAGATGTCTGACATGTGCGAGACTCTATGCCCTGCGATCTCGGAATGGACTGCACAATGAAGACAATGAAGACCTCAACGGGTAATTGCTTCGCTAAGATTTCCTTCTGGTTATGGTTAGATGCTCATGTTCTAGTTAGGAGTTCAGTCAGCTCAAACTCTTTACTGTTCAGTTTATTTTCAATTTCAGTTTTCATGGATAATGCTCAGACTATAGGCCACCACCTGTCTTGGTTTCCTCCAGGCAGAGCAAATGGCGATCTCCCTCTTTTGGACATGGTTATCTGAGGCTGCCAATTGTTCCGGTTTCTGCTAATTTGGCAAAACAATTGGCAGCCTAAGGACAAAGGTTTCTTTTTGTTTATGATATAATATAACACGATCTGCTCTCTTTTTACTTAAAAAAAATAATAATCTATAGTTAATCTGTAGTTTAATTAAGGTTTAATATATACTTTAAATTGGGGCTTAATATATAGATAAATATAAACATTAAATTAGGGTTCACTATAATTTAAGTATAGATTAAACACTAATTTAAATATAGTTAAACCCTAATTTAAATTGGATCTATAATTAAATTAAATTAAATCTATAGTTAAATTAGGGTTTAATATATAGTTAATTTATAGGGTTTAATATATAGTTAAATCCTAGTTTAAATTAGATTTAATTAGTTTAATTAGAATTTAATCTATAGTTTAAAATAGGGTTAAATTTAATCTATAGTTTTATTAGGGTTTAATCTTTACTTTAAATTAAGTTTTAATCTATAGTTTAAATTAGGGTTTAATCTAAGGTTGAAAAATTCCAAAAAACTATCTTTAGATTCACCATTTTCCCTTTCATTTGTATATACATTTAAATTTTGAACGCTATTTATATTTTTACCATGTATTTTATGGATATATTCTCGATACAAAATTTAATAGCAATTTTTAAAAATACATTTTATTTGAGTATTTTTTATTTTGTATATAATATTTATATTCATCAAGAATTTGGTTATAAAAAATGTAAATATTAAAATGTTTATCCTTCATTTTATAAAGGATAAATAAGGTTATAAATGAATTTATATTTAGACTCAATTCCTTTGGATAGGCTTAGTTCAAGTACATGTTGATTACACAGAAGTGATCAGTGGTACAGATTGGTACATGTTTACAGTGGTATATCTAATAGTGACAGTGAGACATTGGCTTCACCATCTTACTTATATTTCAAGGTGGCAGGACGGGGCAAAGATAGGTGGTTGAAGCCACCTTCTGGTTGTAGCCAGAGAACATAGGGGGTTGTAGCCTCCTTCTGGTTGTAGCCAGAGAACTGGAGAGTTGTATCTTCCTTTAGTTTGTAGCCTGAAAATATAGGGGGTCAGAGCCTCCTTCCAGTTGTAGCTGGGGAACAAAGGAAGTTGGTGATTCCAATGAATGTAATTCTTAAAGACATATAAGAAAAAACATTATGTGTTTTTCTCCCACATTGGGTTTCCACATAAAAATACTTGTGTATTGTGTATGTGTATGATTGTTCATTGTTCATGGTTTATTTACTCTATACTTATTGGATGATAATGCTATATTGATCTTAAAGGTAAATAACACTTGCATACTATGGTTAAAAAGGACTAAAAAACTCTATTACTGATTCACCCCCTCCCCTAGTAATCTAACAATTGGTATCAGAGCAGGTTCCTTCAGAAATCAGTTTAACCACTAAAAGGTAGATCACGGAGAGCAACAATATATATAAAAATGGAATATCCCAGTGTGATGGACAAAACTATGCTTTCTGGAGTAGAAGGATGAAAACATATGTGCATGCACATAGATTTGAGGTTTGGAAATCAATTGTAGATGGATACAAATAATCAACAGTTCTGCCAACAAATGAAAGTGGAAGGAAACTCGGTCTAAATAATTCAAAATCCACAAATGTACTTTTAAATGGTCTTTGTGATTTGGTATATTCCAAAATTATGCTGGTACAGGGTCATACAACAACACAAGCATTGTGTATTCTCTCAGTAGGCCATTTCACCTGCCCTGATTTGATCTTAATAAAAGTATCTTAGGACTGGTTTTTCCTTCCAGGGGCTTATACCCGAAAATATTGGTGTCTTGTGCATGAGATTTTGGTTTTCTTATTTATTCGTTTGTTACATGTTTAAATCAATATCACGAACTAAAATTATTCCATTCTAAAAATATTTTTCTCATAAAAATCTTACTCAAATTAAATTCAATGCAAGTTAAAAAGTTCTTTTAAACCTAAATACTAGTAAAGACATTCTTTTGTTTGAAAGTTTAAAAAATATTTGATCTTTACCTTAAATATGTATATTTTAATCTATTAAAAAATCATACAAAAAAGTAAAACAAGCCTACATTCTAGCTCTAGGCCACTCTGAACTACCCTGTTCAGAGTTATGGGTGAAGATATGGAAATGAAACCTCCAGCCTAAAATGTCTTTCTTTCTCTAGATTTTATTCCAGCACAAAATCCTCACTTTGCACAAGATTGTTTGAAAATGATTTCACACCTTGGGTGCTGTCCTCTTTGTCAACAAGTTGAGGAAATTGCATAACATATTTTGAATCAATGTAGTTACACTTCAATCCTATCGGATCTGGGCACCTCTTCTTTTAGTCAAACCGATCGAGACAATCATAAAATTACAGACACCATTCTTGATTGGAGAGAAGAGGATTTTGGCAACCCCATCATCAATCAAATATGGAGGCTCTTCCTAGACTTTCTTCTCTTGGAAACCTGGAAAGAGAGAAATTGATGCATCTTCAAGAATGATTCCAAATATAATTTGCATACACATATTCCTCGTCTGGTTTCCAATTGGATCTTAAATTATATTTATTATGTAAAGAACAAAATCATTATTAAAATCTAGATGGGAATGCTTTACTTGCATATACTCCAATTCTTTAGCTGCGAGCCTTTAATAACTTGAAGAGTTGTCTGAACATCAAGTCTATTGTACTAAACTTTTGCATGATCATCACGACAAGGATCATATCCACTAATATCTTTCTTGGCCTCTGCTCATACATCCCAAAATATTTAAGCTATAGAGCTAGCAATGCCACATTTATAGATCAAATGAAGTCGCCAAACTAAACTTTGAAGACATTGGAATGTACTATAGTAGTTGAAAATTTCACCTTTTTCGCCTCAGACATAGTATTTACAGTAGTAATATTTTTGTGAACACATGTAGACATGTACAAACTAAATATGTCTATGTCATTATATTTTTTCAGATTTTCCATTAATGTAACTCTACAGTTTTGGTCGCTCCAAGGGTCATTGAGATAAAAATCACAGTTTTTTTTAATCATCCTATGAGTTTCATAGAACACAATTGCATTACTCCATGCATGATCCACAAAACCTTCCAAATCATAACCATCGTGTGTCTCTCGATTTCCCCGTGCACAAAATTTCTATGAATTAATTTATTGTGAAAAGGGTTTGACAAGGAGAATGGCGATAGTTACAATGAAACTAAAACCTAACCTTCGAAAACCTAAACGTTGTAACAAAACCTTCTAAACCCTAAACCCTAAAAGTTCTAAACCTAAGAGTTCTAAGGTTTAATCTATAATCTATAGTTTAAATTAGGGTTAAATTTAATTTATAGTTTAAATTGGGGTTAAATTTAATCTATAATTCAAATTAGGGTTAAATTTATTTATTTTTTCCAAGAAAAAAGCTTAATTTTATATATGGTCAAATTTACATTTTGTCGATACACTTCTAGAGTGTATTCTAGTAATCTATATGTCTATGTATTTGCTTCAAAGCTCGTTGAAGTTCTTCTTTTTTTAGTTCTATCAGTTAGAATTTTACAAAATTTGCAACCCAAAAAGGTATCCAATGTTCACAAGAAAGGTCTTTGTTGTTCATGAAGTTGTTCATTTAAGAAATCTGAAATCTTTGAGTGGCCCAGTTCCATGTGTGTGCCTTCTTTCGAGGTCCGGTCCACCTCTTCATTTCTTTCATTGTATACATGATGAAAAGAAAAGGAATCAAAAACCCTCTGTAGTGATTTTATGTCTTCCACAATATTAGCAAGTCTGATATTTGTGCAACTTTGAGAAACATTAATCCAGTTTATCACATTTTTTGAGTCTCCAAAAACTGTTATCACTTTACAATTATGTTCAAGTGAAAAGGCCATGAGTAGTTTGAGGATCATAAGTTCTGTGTAATTGTTCGTACTTGCTCCCAAGCCAGAAGTCAAAGTGTAGTAGTGTGTGTCTGAGAAGTATAAGATCTCTCCACCTCCACAAATGTAATTTTGGGAGGCTCCATAAAAAAAAACCCAAGGACTTGTTTTATCGATGGTCACTTCTTGATATGGATTTTATGAGCATAACGAAATGAATACAGATTACTAATAGGTACTTAACACAAAATAATAGAGATACAGTAAAACTAGTTTTCTATTCAATAACGAAATAAGCTGAAACTGTAAAATGCAGCGGAAACAAGCTTGCTGGAATGGTGGTGGCTTATCTCTGAGAAGAGATGTGACGGCAGTGCACATTCACAAGAAGAAAGTTACAATGAGGCTCTGAAGGCCTTTTTACAATAAGCAAGAATGTCAAAAACCCTGGACATCCAAAAACCTAACCCTAGGAGATGAAGTGCCAAAAGTCATGTGGGCCCCGTTTGGGTAAGCTAGTACATCAACTTCCTGGGGTCGTAACTTTTGCATACGATCTCCGTTTTAGGCGTGTGATAGCCCGTTGGAAAGGTATCGTTGAGGAGATTCATTTTGGGGGTTCAATTATTTCTTTGACTATCATTGAGGAGCTCGATACTGAAAAACCTTCATTTAGGCCCTCAAAATGGCCTCGGAAGTAAAAACTGTTAAAAATAGTAAATTGCCAAAAATGTCAGAAAGTTGTTTTGAGCCAATTGGAAAAGGTGGGTGGACATCGATATCCATCTGGATCACTTCTCTTATAATTCTGGTCTTGACTCTCCCTTCAGTTGGAAAAAAAGAGGATAACATGGCCAAGCTATTGAGAGTAGTTTTTTCGGGTGCTAGTAAAACTTCATTAAAAATGACTTCATTCCTAGCAAGCCACACACCCCAGATGATCAGCAGGGGTAGCAATCTGTAGCTCTTAAAACCTTTGTTCTCCCACCAGTTCCTCCAGGCTTGTTCCAATGTGTGACTGGTCTAATGAAAGTTATTTTTTAGAAGTCTGGGCACTTCTGTCCATACCTTGTTTATATAAAGACAGTCTATGAAGAGGTTATGCATCATTTCTTCGTATGTTTTACATAGAGGACACCTACACAGGCCAAAAATATTCCTTTTTTGGAGTATGTCCCACATTGGAGCCTTGTTTGTTAGCACACTCCACATAAAAAGTTTTGGTTTTGTAGGACAACTTATTCTCTAGAGGTTTTTCCACCACCAAACCGGTTCTACATGGGCTTGTTCTTAGATTAAGAAGTTATATCCTTCCTTTGGAGTGTAGATACGAGAGGCAGTTCGGTCCCAAACAAGTTCATCCTCTTGGTCCCTTAATCTTGTTGGGTATGTGTTATATTCTTTGCACGAGTAGTAGTGGCTAAGCTTCTGCACTGGGCGCGCAGGGGGGTTAGAGGGGGAGCTGCTAGGCCCACCCTCAGGGGGTGCAGGGGCAGCGCCCCCGAATTTTTTTTTTCCGGGACGACATATTTCCGGGACCACATGATATTTAGGTGGTTTTTCGGCACATGGTTTTTGCCGATGGTTTTCTATTTCCGGTTAAGGAATTAGGGTTTTGGAATAATCCAGGTCATTGGGTTAGGGTTTTGGATTCCACTGGCTCCTATATGTATATTATATTGTAAACAATGTAAAACAATGTATGAATATAATATATGCTGGTTTTTCCGGTTTGGGTTTCCACGTGAAAAATCTCTGTGTAATGTTTGTATTTGCCATTGTATCTTTTCTATTCTTTTCTGAATATCTATTTGCAGAAGGTATTGTACAAGGTTAGAATTTACATTTGGTATCAGAGCTTTATTGTCTTTAGGGGGACGCCTTTGTCGTCAAGGGTTTGGCTCGGGACTGTGATAAGCCTTGTTACAGTGGGAGATCTGCGGTATTGTTTTTCAAGTGAAAAGAAATGGAAAGCAATTCGAAGATGGAGATCGAGAAGTTTAATGGGAAAAGATTTGAGCTGTGGAAGCTCAAGATGGAAGATCTTTTGGTGGACAGAGATCAGTGGATCGCGGTAGATCTAGGTACGACACCTACAGAAACTTCTGCTGATGGCTGGAAAAAGATGGATCAGAAGGCAAAGAGAACAATTCGACTGTGTCTCTCTGATTCAGTATTACTGAATGTGTCAGAGGAAGCTACAGCCAAGGATTTATGGGAAAAGTTGGGGAAGTTGTAACAGTCTAAGTCCCTGGTAAATAAACTATTCCTGAGAAAGAAGTTGTATAACTTGAGGATGAGAGATGGAGACTCGGTGGTAGAGCATTTGAACGCCTTCAATACTGTGGTAAGTCAGTTAGTATCTGTTGATATTAAAATTTT
>ML776659.1:1965899-1976130 GCA_009831015.1 Picea engelmannii | reverse complement strand
AGGAGGAAGGGGGAGTCGGGGGGAGAGGGGAGAAAAGGAGGAGGGTAGGTCTAAGTTAGGATTCAAAAAGGCTAGTACCAAGAATGTGAAGAGGAGCCGATGAAACTAGTGAATGTTAAGGGAGCCATGCATGTGAGGAAACTTGGTTGATAAAGAGTTGGCCATGTTCTATGGATTTTGCTGATTTGGCCAAGTGATCATCTTCTTTATTCTGAGAACGAAGGATGTGAAAGAAATGGATTTTGGGAAAAAATTGTTTCATAGATTTGATTTGCATGTGAATACCACTTGAGGGCTGAGTGGCAGAGGTTGAGATTCCAAGGAGTTCCCTTATAACTATTTTAGAATCTCCAATCACAGTGAGGGATTGGATGTTTCTTGATGTGAAATTTGGAGACCCATGTAAACAACAAGAGTTTCTTATTTTTTATTAGTATTCTTCCCCAAACTCCAAGAAAAATATACGATCTTTTGTCCATCAGAGTCGAAGATCACTCCTCCCACACGTGCCTCCCCTGGATTGTCTATTGTAGCTCCATCAAAGAAAAGCAGTGAACATGATTGTTGTCTTTACCATTGGGGAAAGTCATTGTCACAGAGATGGAGTTTCCAGTCTTGCCTTTTAATTTCTCTATGTGGGGGAGGTGGGAGGGTTGTAGAAGAGGGTCCCAGAATGTATTTGATCCAATCTTCTTGACTCTGTTCCAGGGTGCCTGCCATGTCATATCTGATTGCTTTGGTCATGAATACTTCAGAGACTAATCCACAAAATTTAGTGAATATGTGCTGGAAAGGAGGAAGCTTTTCACGAAAAATGGCATGATTACGAGAAAGCCAGAGTTCCCAATAGATGAATTTGGGGACTTGTGTCCAGATGAGAGTGAATTGTTTCTTGTTTTTGAAGCTACTAGCATATATTTGTTTCCAAGAGATGAAAAGATCGTTTCAATTCTCTGGGTGAGGGGGGGACAAGAGAGAGGGAGGGAAATGAGATTCCAAACTTGGGAAGAGAAAGGGCACTCAAGGAAAAGTTAGGAAATAGACTCTGAAGCTAAGAGGAAAAAGGGGCAGTGTGAGGGACCTTGTATTCCACGTTTTTGAAGGTTTTATGCTTTTAGAATTTTTCCATGAACCAACAACCAACATAAAATGTTTACTTTGGGAAGTGAGGGACCGGACCAGATTTATATCTAGATTTTGGATGTTGGGGGTCCTTGGTTTTCATATTGCAAGAGCATATAGTCGGCTTTGACAGAAAAAACATTTTCACCCTAGCTACGGGAGTTGGGTAGGGAAATATGGGAGGGAGCGCATGTGGATAAATTGTTGAAGAGGGTGGAAATTAAAGGTCTAATATGATAGGGAGTGTGGGGTGGTTTCCAGTTTGTCCAGTCCCCGTCAGATTTCCATTGGCAGAAATCCTTAAGAAAGTAGAGGACCTCTGAGTAGCCCCAGTATTTTAGAGGGTAGAGAGAAACTAGACTATTCAAGGGGTCATGATCCAGGATACAGTCGGTCTAGATGCTTATATGCGCTTCATTTCCTAGGGCCCAAGAGAGCTTGATTTAATAAGAGGGAAGGCATTTTTTAGGAGATGCCAAATCGAAGAACAAGGGAGAGGGGAAGTGGGGGCATCAAGGCAATGTAACCTTGAGAAGTTGAAATTATACTTGGCTATTAGAGTTGTTTTCCACCAATCTATAGTTCCTGTAATTAGACTCCAAGCAAGTTTGGCTCCTAAAGAAGTGTTCATTAGAATTGGATCCTTATAGAAAGTCCACCTTTGTTGAGAGGTTAATAGACTTGTTTCCAATTAAGAAGGTGTAATTTTTTGGTATTTGTTTTCTGTCCAGCCCAAAGGAAACTCCGAAGCGCTCTAGAATTTTTTTCTAGAGTGATTTTTGGGGCTAGAACCAGAACACTAAAAAATAGAGAGTGAGGATAGTACATATTTGAGGAGTACTGATTTCCCAGCTGGATTCAGCCAACGACCTCCCCAGTTTTGAATTCTTGCAATAATTTTATCAATTACTTCCTGCCAGACCGAAGATCCATAAGAGTTTAGAAATATTGTCATTCCCAAATATTTGAAATATTTCCAGGTGGTGATGATGGAAAATCCAAAAATTTTGGCAATTTTCTCTTTAATGTGACCTGGGACATTCCACTCGTAGATCCTACATTTATTTGAATTCAGTTTTCCTCCAGAATCTGAGAGAAAGGAGCCAATAATTTTCTAAAAGAGGATAGAAGTGCGTACAATGGCCGCTCCCAAGATAAATGTGTCATCTGCAAATTGAGAGTGGTTTATCTCCTTGACCCCTCTCACAATAAGTAACCCCGAGAGTCTACCCTTTATTCTTTCATCTTCTAATTTTCGGTTGAGAGAATCAGCTAGAAGAATGTATAGGAAGGGGGAGAGGGAGCATCCTTGATGGAGTCCTTTGTTGGCCTTGAAAAATTGCGTAGTTCATCCATTTATTAGGGGAGAGATCTAAGGAGAGTCAATGCAAGCTCTGATCCAATAGATGAAATTTTCGAAAAACCCATAAGATTTGAGAACTGAGAATAGGAAAGAGTGTTTGACCTGATCGAAAGAATTCACCATATCAAGTTTGACGACCATTACTAGGGCTTTACCTTTTTAGTTGGAGTGTATGGCCTCTTTTACAAGCATGATATTATTTGTAATCTGCTTGTCCTTTAAAAAACAACCCTGATTTTCTGATATTAGCTTTGAAAGAAAGGGCTTTATACGATTTGCAATGATCTTGGTAAGGATTTTATAAGAGGAGTTACAAAGGGAGATGGGGCGGAAGCGGGCGAAATTGGAGGGGTTGGAATTTTTGGGTATAAGCGCTAGGAAGGTGGAGTTTGTGGCTCCTCCAATTTTCTGCTTTTGGAGGGTGTATTTCAGCATTTTCTTTAAATCTCGTTTGATGATGTCCCAAAAAGATCGGTAAAATCTGGTTGGAAATCCATCAGGTCCAGGAGATTTGTTAGGGTCCATGTCCCAAATTTCTTTGGCTATTTCTTCTTCTGTTATCTCCCTAACTAATTGAGTTTTTTCATGTGCAGAGACTATGCTTGGAATATTGGCTAGCATGTTTAGAGCTTCTGCATTTGTTCCTTCATTGCTTGGTTGTTGGTATAAGTTATTGAAGTGATGGAAAGCCTCTTCTTTAACTTGATCAAAAGTGTCAAGTTGTTGACCAGTATTTGAAATAATGGAGGTAACTGTGTTTTTTTTCCTCTGAGTCTGAGCTTGTTTGTTGAATTAGGATGTATTTGAGTCTCCCACTTTTATCCATAGGTTTCTAGATTTCAGTCTTCGGTGTTCTTTTTCTCTGCGTAAGGAGTGATGAAGTTGTTGATGTGATTATTTTTCTTGATTCAGAAGTGATTCGATGACTGTATCTTCTTCTAACCGAAGTTGAAATTTCATGAGTTGATCTATCTTTTCTTTCCTTTCTTGTTGTGGTGCGATAAAATAATTTTTCACCCAATCTTTGAGAGTTAATTTGACCACCTTGAGATTACTTTCCAAAATATAATTCGGGGACCCAGAGAAGGGGGTGGACCACACATTTTGAATAATAAGAGGGGTAGCAGGGTTTTCGATCCAGAGAGGGTTAAAGAGGAAGGGGAGGGGGCCAAAATTTTGAGGGTTTTTGAAGTTTAGGGAGATTGGCTTGTGATCATAAACAACAGACGGGAGGATATGAGAGGAGATGTCTTGGGGGGAGAGAAGGAAATTTATGTTGATGAGGAAGCGATATAGGTGATCTTCAGTATGGTAGAGGCCAGATTGTCTATTGTTCCAAGTATACTTTCATTTGGACAGTTTGACATCCTGCAGATCTCAATCTGTGATTAAATCAATTAGATTTTCAGAGAAGGGGTCTCTGGTTTTACCGCCTCCTTTTTTTTTCCTTGTATTGAGGTGAGTGTTGAAATATCCACCTATTATGAAAGAGGAGAGATCGATGGTATTTTTTAGCATGGAAAGGGAGTTCCAATAAGTAGTTTTTTCCTTATAGGAGTTGGGCATATAGACATTGATTACTAAGATTATATTACTATTATCCTTATTTTTAAGAACTGTTATAAGAGAGCTTTGAGTTTCTAGAGTTACCTCGAGAGCCCAGATTTGATTGTCCCAAAGCGTTTTTATGCCGCCAGAGGCTCCTTGAGATCTTACAATTGTTCTAGCGGTGGTTTTGAAAACCTTTTTTGTTGTTTCTAGGATAATTGACGCCTACATTTTGGTCTCCTGGAGGAGGATTATTGAGGGGTTGGCCATATTTTTGAGATCTCTTAGGGATTTAGCTTTAAATTTGCTGCCAAAGCCCCTGCAATTCTAGGAGAGAATATTCATTGATGGGGGGTGGATGAGGCTTGACTGTATGAGTTAGGAATTCTAAACCTTTAGTGCCTCCTTTTCGTGTTGAAGTGTACATAGAGTTTTGTATATATTGTTGCTTTCCTTGTGCCTTTTCTTTGGATGTTATTTCTTCTCTGACTTCTTTATTTGATCTTAGGCCCAACTTTCTAGGTTTTTCTAGTGGGAGTTCTCCTTCCTCCACTTCTTGATTGTGTTGTGTTTTTGAGAGGGGTTCTTCATTTACTTGTTGCTCCACTTCTTGTGTGTCTTCCTTGGAAGGGTCATCTTCATTTGAATCTTTTGCTATTCTGTCTATATCTAGGGCAAAGAAGGAGATAGGAGACAACACATGCGCTGAACGGGGGTTTTTCTTTGAAGAGGATTCGCCAAGTGGTTCAAAGGAGTTCTGATTGGGCAAGAGGGCAGTGTTGGAGGGGTTGGGAGCATCCTTTTTAGGGGGGGATTTGGGAGGAGGGTTTTGACGGGAGGACCCTGGGTTGGGGATAGAACCTGAGGATCTAGGACCAGAGCCTGATCCTTTACCATTGTTGGCTTTCTTCCTAACCTGTTGCCAACCTTCCTCTTGTTGTGTTGCATCAACTTCTTGAGTTTGTTTGTTACCGAGACAATTTTTAGAAAAATGACCATACTCATGACAGGACTTGCATTTGAATGGGAGTTTCTCATAATCTAGCTTCTGAATGTAGGTGCAGTCATCTAACTTTAACTTGATTTCCTCCGGGAGCCCTTTTTATGGATCTACTTCAACAAAAATCCTAGCACAAGAGTATAGACTAGTTTTTGGGTCAGCCCTATCAATGAATTTTCCCAAAGTGTCCCCTATACTTTTTAGAACTTTGTCACCCTAGCAGTGAAAAGGCAAGAGGGGAAGTCTCACCCAAACTGGGACAACTGAGGGGATGTCATCTTCTGGGTCAAAATCTAGAGTCCATTTATTTAGGTATAACCCTCTTAGGCTGAAGAAGTAAGGACCATTTCTGAAAATGAGATCTCTATTTGCTTTGTGCTCAAAGTAAAAAATATAGAAGCCCTTACCACAGAAGAAATGATCATGCATCCCTGAACCAATGGATTCCATTTCCGCTCAATCCAAAGATAGATCTAATGCGGTGAAGGACATAACCCCGTGAACTTACCGACAAGTGCTCTGGAGGCAAAGGAAAGAGCCATTCTTCTCATTGCAATGCATGGGATTGTCACTTCAAGGATCTGCTCTAGTTTTTTCATGAACTAGGAGGCGTTGGGGCGCGTGGGAGGGTTACCCAATGAACCAACAAGAACCTTGAAATCTATGACTTCATCGAGAAAGTATGGGAGAGGAACTGGGTCTGGGACCATCGAAGCTACGGAAAGGTCGAGAGAGGGGGTAAAAGTGGGGAGGCGACAGCTAGGGTTACAGACGAAAACTCTTAAAAACAGTTTCTATTTATATATTTGCCATGTATTTTATGGATATATTCTCAAAAAAAAAATTTAAAGAAATTTCAAAAAATTGATTTTATTTGAGGATTTGTTATTATGTATATAATATTTATATTCATCAAGAGTTTGGTTATAAAAAAATGTAAATATTAAAATGTTATTCTTCACTTTATAAAGGATAAATGAAGTTATATTTAGAATCAATTCCATGGTTTTCTTGAATGATAGGTGTTTTCAAGAAACACAATTTAAAATTGTGTTTCTTAAAATGTTTTTTTGGTTATTATTAGGGAAGGTCATTATCAATATTTATTTAATATTTTACTTTTCATGTTACACATTATTTTCATCACCCTTATGACCGTTAATGATGTAAACCTATATGTTTCCTTTAGAGGGGTCACTGGCCTGGATTCCTGAAGAAAGAAGGGAGAATAACTTTTCCTGAGAGAAGAAGTTGTGTTTTCATCTATAAAAACCCTATTAAAGAGGATTTCTGCAAGCTGCTATATACACAGGGTGCGAAAATTCCTAGTTTCTGAAGTCTACACTATAGCTAGGGTGAGGAAATGCCTGGTTTTCACAGGCTGCACTATAGCTAAGGTGAGGAAATTCCTGATTTATGCAGGCTACACTATAGCTAGGCTGTGGAGTTTCTGCAGGTTGCACTATAGCTAGGGTGCGAAAATTCATGTACATGGAAAAACAATCATCTTCTTGATGCTTCTAGAAGGAGAAGCTTCTATGATGAGGTGGCCTCCGAACGATTTGGATCTTACTCGCTTTCATGATTTAGTGGTATCATCCTAACCTCATCAACTTATCCTCTTCAAATTATAAAAGGAGAGGAGATCTCATGGAGAAAGTTAGCTTGAGCTTGATTGGGATGGAAAGTTCTTGAGTCTTTAAGATTACAAATTTGGCTTCAGATTGTTATCTTGGTTAGATTGGCTTTGAGATTTTTTTTGTCAAGATAGATTGTGAATAGCTATCAGATCCATGGTCTCAGAATCCTTGGAGCAAGAAGTGTGTGGAAAGCAAGGAATTTTTGGAAGGAACCTTATGACATCAAGGCATCCAATTGTATTATCTCTTCCTATTATTTAATATAATACAGTGGTATGCTTCTTTCCCATAGATTTATCTTTATTTTATTGCATAATTCCTTGATCATATGCATAGGTTGTCATTGAATATATTTCTATTGGTTTCACTTTAGTTGGTTTGTGTCTCACTGTAGAATCAGTATCACAAGAGCACCGAAGCGAAACATCAACAATAAAGACATAAAGAAGTGAAACTTAAATGTATGTCTCTCGTCTTTTGTTTGGTAGTAAATTCGATGATTAAAGCTTACAGAAAGTGCCATGTCCTCTCATGTTTTGTTCTAGATCTAGGTGGATCTAGGGGGATTGATTCATGTCCACACTTAACGATTAACCCAATAACAAAATCCAACCTCTGGACTTCATGATGAAGTTGAGCCACTAGCTTCTTAAGCTAGGGGCTAAGTACCAACCATGCATTGGGAAGTCACAAACATAGTTTTATATGGTTCAAGCTTGTGTAAAAATGAAACCACCTACCCCAAGCATAGTTTCCTCTGGTTCAAGCTTGTATAAAAATGAAACCAGGTCCAAGCATAGTTTTGTTTTGTTTTAAAGCTTGTGTAAAAATGAAAACAATCCCGAGCTTAGTCTTTGTTCTTTCTCATGCTCGTAAATACATGAGAATAAGTTACTGAGCTTAGTCTTTGTTCTTTCTCATGCTCTTAAATCAATGAGAATGTAATCGAGAAAAATTTTATCACTTTTTCGGACTCGTAAAGGTTATATGAAAAATGAACCCCCCAGAGTTCCCTTTAAGCTCTTTTCAGACTCTCTAAACATGAAAAGATTGCCAAGCGATCTTGTTCTTTTCATGCTCGTTAAAGTATTAGAAAGCAAGTCTGTTGAGCGATAGATTATCTCTTTTTCGGTCTCATCAGACTACTTTACAAAAAAGGAACTGAGAGAGTTCTCTTTAAGCATTTTTCAAACTCTCTAAATATGAAAAACCCTTGAGTTTTCTTTCTTTGGACTCGTTAAACAAACATCGAATGGCCCATATGGGACCGAACCACTCCTTCCTAGGGTTCGTTAAACATACTCTGAGGGACTCATCTGAAGGATTATATTACATTACAAGCATATGTTATCCTCCTTAAGCTCGCGTAAAAATAAAGAGGTACTCGCCAGTAATGGTGGGGGAAAAATTGGGAAAGAAATGTGTCTAAACCTATATTCCATGGAAGAGTCTCTTTTGAACATGACACCCTTTCACTCGCCTTGGGTCTAGGTTGGAAAATCTTCTTGTCTCTTAATCATACTCCTTTATAAGATTACAAGTTGGTCTGTGATCCATGTTTTTGAGTCAATTTTTCCAAGATAGTTGTCGTGTCATCAATATGTTCAAAGAGAAGTTCAACCCGAAAAGCCTCATATTGTGTTGGCCATTTCTGCAGTCCTTAAGCCTTATATGGAATCGATCATCCCTGATTCAGTCCTAAATCACTTGTTACTCTGATCTACTTCAAATCTTGTTACCTGTTTCGTGTCATTGATGTTGTTGGATTACTGAGAGGGGGGGTGAATCAATAATAGAGCGATTTAACCCTTTTTAACCATATAATCCAAGTGTTATATCAATGAATCATTATCATCCAATAACTATAGAGTAAATAAGTAATGAACAGATGAACAAACATACACATACACAGTACACCAGTGTTTTGCGTGGAAACCCAAATCGGGAGAAAACCACAAAATGTTTTTTCTTATATGTCTTGAAGAATTACATTCATTGGAAGCACCAACTTCATTTGTTTTCCAGCTGCAACTGGAAGGAGGCTCCAACCCCCTAGTTTCTCAGGATACAACCTGAGGGAATATCCAACTCCCCAATTCTTTGGCTACAACCAGAAGGATGATACAACCCCCTATGTTCTCCGGCTACAACCGGAAGGTGGCTACAACCACCTGTCATTGCCCTGTCCTTCCACCTTGAAGTAGAAGTAGAATGATGGAACCAATGTCAACCTATCACTGTGAGATATATCATTGTAAACCTATACCAATAAATCTGAACCATGCATCAACCTATACCTCAATCTGTAATCAACATGTACCATAAACAAGTGCATCAGCCATGCACCAACCTATACCAAAAAACCTGTAATCAACCTGTACCATAAACAAGTGCATCAACCATGTACCAACCTGTACCAAAAAACCTATAATCAACCTGTACCATAAACAAGTGCATCCAACCATGTACCAAGTATGTACCAATCATGTGTCAACTAATCATCAACTATGACTCATCAATATGTACCAACATCATCCACTATACACCTCATGTATGTGCCAACTCATCAACTACTTGTCTCAACCATGTACTCAACATGTACCTCAACCAAAAGACCTCATCAATTTCATCATCCAAATCTGATTTGTAGCTCTGTGATAGACCTGGTGTATATGATCACATTCCTGCAAACCTTCCTTAACTTCAACAACAAGAGACTAGCATTTTCATCAAACGTTTCTTTAGTCTCACATGCCTAGTTTTGGATTAGTCAACAACCCTAACTTGAAGTAATCATATCTTTGTACATGTAATGTATAAATATCTAAAACTGAAAAAAAATGTTATTCAGTGTGTTTTATACAATTCCTCCAGGTTTCACTACTTGGAACCTCTAAGAAAAGGAGTTATAGCAAAAATGGGATACCTTGTTGAATTATGTCTTATTCTAGAGAGCGACTTTGTAGAGCATGCCCTGCACGAAATATTTTTTGAATTGAACTGAAATGGTTACAAAACATACTAAATATTGTAGCCTAACCAACACATTTGGTTTCACGGAATTTGGATCTGTTATGAAGAAGTTATGACGTTTTTACCCAAAACACCTGTTTTTGACTAGTTTTAGGACTAGCCACAAACCCTATTTTCCACGGAGTGTAACTCAAAAAATACAATGAACCATAAGATGAATTTTTTACCATGGATACTTGGATATGCGTTCTCAATTTCATAGAAATTTCGCGGTCGGACTCATTATAGAAAAAAAATTATAGCGAAAATGGTGAGATGACATGTAAATAACATACCTTAGAAAGCACCATCAAAAGAATTTATCCTTCCTTGCATTTCAGCCTTATTTTCTTCACCTTCCCTCATAATTTTGGCTTAGATATCCTTGGTTACCTCATACACCTATAGATATTCAATATGCTCAAGTGTGATTAAAATGAGAGAGCCTTGCCTCTTATTTATACTCTCCAAGTAGCTTCCTTAAAAACATCTTCTAGGTCACTTGGCCCCACTTTTCTTATTTTAGGGTTAACCCACTTCTAATTT
>ML776659.1:1938707-1957492 GCA_009831015.1 Picea engelmannii | reverse complement strand
ACTTTATTATTTACCTTTTAAAATCTCTTAAACCACTTTGACTACTTTGACCTTTTGGGGCTTCCAGATGACATATGAGGGTCCTCCAACTTCGTAAGGCCATAACTCTCAAACCGTGAGGAGTTATGTGACGTTCCACATACTACTAGAAATGGAATGACATGTACTATCCATATATAATAGTATTATTTGAAAATATATCATAACTCTTTAACCGCGAGGAGTTATGTGGCGTTCCACATACCACCGAAAATGGAATGTCAAGCACTATCCATCTAGGATAGTTTACCTGACAAATTCATTGTCCTTCATCTCATTTTTCCACAATTAAGCATGGGTTCTCTTACTCCACAAAGTGTCTTCCCATGAGGTCTTTCACCATAAGGGGACCACTTTGGAGTTCATCCATCTTTACTTCTTATCAACCATGAAAAGACAATAATGAGTCATCTTTACATCAAACAATCTTGGGTCCATTACCCAAACCTTTGTGCTACGAGGCTATCTTCAAGGGTTGACATCAATGACAACCAACCTTAATAAACAGATGTGGGATAAATTAAGGCCCTCCTATGATGATTCTTTTCCTGCCGACTTCAACTCATTATCCAGGAATTAGACTTAGAAACTAACTAGTACCTGGAACTTTCATGCCTCAATGGCAGGTTTCCTCACTTTCGATAATGGGTTTTCATTATTAACCTCTGATCGAGAGATTCCGCTGAGTGTTCAACTTCAGCTCATTTATTCACATTCCTTGGATTGTACTAAGATATCTTGGGATTCATTGACATTAATGGTGATTTCCCTCGCACTTATTAACGATATACACTAATGACCAGTAATCAAGTGGTTTCTACCATGTTCAACTTCATCACCTGTAATCGCATGGTTAGATTCATACTATAGAGTGGTGGAGATGAAGACCCTAGATCTTTTCTGACAGATCCAGGTTGTGTTGGAGTATATTCAAGTTGTATTGTTGCATAGATCCACATTGTATGTCTCATGGCTATGTTCAAATTTGAGTCTTTAACACATAGATCCACAGTGAATTTTTGGTGGCTATGTTCAGATTTGAGTCATATTGGCATGGATCCACAGTGTATGTTTTGTGGCCATGACCTGTCTTACTTGACATGAATGTTTGCATGTCGGCATTTATGCTTTGAGTCATTTTTATTCTGAGTATGGGAATGCCTACCTTAGTGATGATATATTATTGTACTGTATTTCCTTGTTTGTTGGCAGGTTTCCGACCAACTGTTCCTTGTTCCCTACACACACTCGACAAAGTATTTCAGCTATCACTCTTTTCTAACTTCATACTTTGGGGGGCTCTCTGTTACGTATTATTTTCATCACCCTTATGACCGTTAATGATGTAAACCTATATGTTTCCTTCCGAGGGGTCACTAGCCTGGATTCTTAAAGAAAGAAGGGAGAAGAACTTTTCCTGAGAGAAGAAGTTGTGTTTTCCTCTATAAAAACCCTATTAAAGATGATTTCTGCAGGCTGCTATATACACAGGGTGAGGAAATGCCTAGTTTCTGCAGTCTGCACTATAGCTAGGGTGAGGAAATGTCTAGTTTCTACAGGATGCATTATAGCTAGGGTGAGGAAATTCCTAATTTTCACAGGCTGCACTATAGCCAGGCTGTGGAGTTTTCACAGGTTGCACTATAGCTAGGGTGCGGAAATTCTTGTACGTGGAAAAATGAGCATCTTCTCGATGCTTCTAGAAGGATAAGATTCTATGATGAGGTGGCCTCTGAACGGTTTGGATCTTACTCGCTTTCATGATTTAGTGGGATCATCCTAACCTCCTCACCTTATCCTCTTCAACTTATAAAAGGAGAGGAGCTCTCATGGAGAAAATTAGCTTGATCTTGATTGGGTTGGAAAGTTCTTGAGTCTTTAATATTACAAATTTGGCTTGAGATTGGTAGCTTGGTTAGATTGGCTTTGAGATTTGCTTTGTCAATATAGATTGTGAATAGCTATTAGATCCATGGTCTTAGAATCTTTGGAGAAAGAAGTGTGTGGGAAGCAAGGAATTGTTGGAAGGAACCTTACAACATCAAGGTGTCTGGTTGTAATCTATCTTCCTATTATTTAATATAATACAGTGGCATGTTTATTTCCCATAGAATTATCTTTATTTTATTTCATAATTCCTTGATCATATGCATAGTTTGTCATTGAATATACTTCTACTGCTTTCACTTTGGTTGGTTTGTGTCTCACTGTAGGATCAGTATCACAAGAGAACCGAAGAGAAACAGGAACAATAAAGACATAAAGAAGAGACACTTAAAGGTATGTCTCTTGTCTTTTTTTTGGTAGTAAATTCGATGATTAGAGCTTAGGGAAAGCTCCATGTCCTGTCGTGTTTTGTTCTAGATCTAGGTGGATATAAGGGGATCGATTCATGTCCTCACTTAACGATTAGCCTGATAACAAAATTGGTGACTCCACTGGGGATTGGATTGTTTTCCTAGGTTTCCTTTCTTTCTTGCTTTGATTGCTTGGATTCTGTTTTCTGATTCACTGGGAGATCCATCTTGACTCTCTGACTGTTAAACCACACTGGAAAAACCTTCTTACTTTTTATTTTTTCATTTTTACTTTGATTTATGCACCCTGCCTTGAGGGATAATGTGACGACTTAGGATTTCTGCACCCTACTTGTGTAGACCAGTGCGGAAACTTTGCACCCTACCCATATTGGGCCTATAGAAATCAAGGATTTCCACACTATGTTAGTCTACAGCCTGCGGAAATTGTGAAAATTTTGATTTTTGATGATTTTTTCCTTACCCAGACCTTGGATTTGGTTTTGGGGTGAATTTTTGGGTTTGATTATGATCTGTTTACAATCTGCTTGATAGATTTGAAACTTATTTTATCCATCTTTACTTTGTTTTCTTTTGAAATATTTAGTCTCTTTCTTTGAGTGTCTTTCAGTTACAAAGCACTGTCTTTTCTTTAGAATTGTTTGGTCAAAGAATTTATTTTTCTTTTATTAAATAGTTCGTGTTAAAAGAGAAAATTCTTTGGGTTTCTTTGTTTCATATCTATTTGCTATTTCTTTTACCTATCTTTGAAACAAAGAGTTTTAATTTCTTGTTTTATATTAGATTAGGGGCATCCTTGCATTTGAAGTAGTGAAATTGCATGATTTTTGGTATTTTTTGGTCTTAAATTCTGAAAAAATTTCCCCCTCATGGCCGTGGGGGGGCATGAATCGTGTATTAGTGTACAGTCTATTTTGCTCATTTATTGAGGATCTTGATATTGATGATTTTAGTTAAATTTTGGGACATTGTGCATATGGGAATGATAAATGTTTTCTCCTTTTCATAGCATAGCTTTCATAGAAATGAAAAGATTGCATCTTCATCTCTTTGCGTAACTTTTGAGTCAGTCAAAACACCATATTGTCCATGCCATTTTCCTTTTGAGTAACAACAACCATAAAATAAAGTTCTTATAAAAATTGACTAGACATTTTTATATTTTCTGGTAGCAAACCTACATTAGATTAGTTGTAGGGCTTTGGAATAGGTGTGAAAGACAACTTTCCAAAGCTGCAAACAAACATAGAATCTTGCGTTAGAGAGCGGTGAAATCCACTTGCTACATTTTGTCCTGGGAAGCCCTTCTAACACAAGGGTCAATCACGAGGTCGCATTGAGACTGGAAATGTTACTCACCCTACTTTGTTGGTCTTGGTGTAGAGATTGCACATATTATGGGGGTTGCTTGAAGGTATACCCACAATGATGAGTGGAATCCTTTCAAGTTGATTTTGGGCTAGATACCCTGCCTTTGCACGCATATCAGACTGTCGACTGTTTCCCTAGGCATCGCTATAGTAATTGGTAACCTTAGTGGCCTATGTATTTAGGGTCTTTACACAAGGTGACTGTGAAGGGGCAAGTCTTCACGGTACCTGGAATCAACGTTGGCCAAACTCACTCAAGATGCTTGGAGGGTATACCCACAATTATGTGTGGGAGCTTGCACCAGGGTGTAAGTCCATTAATTAGGTCATCAATGTAACTTTTTCACCCGCTCTATCTCAGCCCCTTCTTACATTATTCCGGCAACATTGGATTTCATCACCAACTAGTGCATTCATTGTGAGAGGGTTTTGTTTTCTTTCTTTCTTACTATATTTTTAGCGTGTGTTGTTTGTTTTCCCTAGCAGACTCTAGGTTGGATTTTTGTTTTTAATGGCATCAGTTCCCGGAATGACCGATAAAGGAACCTATGCTCCAGGGGAACCTTTTGTTTTTCCTTGTTACGAAAACATTGGTCCTCCTCACATTGCTACTTTGAGCCTTCCAAGCCTTACAATTGGATTACCGGTATGGTTGTTTTCCACTCAGGTAATCCCTAATGCAGCTAGTAATTCTGTTGTCAGCAATTCCCCCCAAGAACATCAACCTCATGTTGATCCTTCGCCTTCTTCACTAATAAGATCTTCTTCACCTTCTCCACTTGCAAGGTCTTCTTCCATTTTGATGCAGGAGCATCGCCTTCACAGCCATCAGCGCACACGTGGAGGAGAGAAGAATGACATCTCAGCGATGCAGAGTTCAAAGAAAGCATTTATTCAGAAATTAAATTGGTTGTTGGGATATTTTTGAAACGACATTTTAAATTGTAACTTGTTTGTAAAGGATTCAGGACTGTAAAAGACCGCAAGCATGGAGTGTTGACTCTGCTTGATATTAATTAGCAGTTATTGTAATAGCAACACTAGTTAGGTGGTAGTTTGAATTCTGAATTTAATAGATTTCAGGAAAGGACGAGAGGGCTCAGAGAGTCGGTCCTTAGATAGTTTTTCATTTTTCATTGTAATAGGGGGGATAGAGGAGTAACAGTAGGAGATCAGGAGAACAGAATAGAGTGGAGCAGAAACACCATGTAATTTTCATTTTTATGAATGAATAGAATAGACAAAAATTGTATCGAATCTACTGGAGTTGTGTTCATATTGAGTATGAATGGATGTATGTTAGTTTGTGTATGTGTAGTAGTTACAGTTCATTTTCTATGTATGAATGATTGTATGAATCCATAACGGGACTGGATAAGTTTCAGTGTTCTTCTACTAAACCATGAACACAAGGTGTGCGTCAACTAAATCACGGAACGATTCAGGAAGGGAGGTTCAGATAAAACACAAGAAACTTTAAGAGCCCATACGTAAGGAGTGCATAGGACCTTGAAATGACTAAGTGTCGAAGAACCAAAAAGATGAGTGTCATGTGGGCGAGAAGAATTTTCTTTTTTGAGAAAATCCTTTGAGTTGAGCTATTCGAAATCCTACCAAGGATAAAATATAAGAAGAGATAACACTTTCAAGAAGTGTTGATGAAGTCCAAAAGAGGAAGATTCATCAAAGGAACAAAGGATCGAGGTTTGTGGAGGCAAAAAAATCTCCCAAGTATGGGAAAGAAAGATCACAGAAGCTCAGGAGGAAGAGCACAGTAATCGTTAGATCTTAGCGTAGAGAGTCGACTTTCGTCGGATCTGGAAGAGTTGCGAGGAGTCAAACGGACAATAGATAAAATTCAAGAGGAAGTGTCAATCTATCGATAGCCGTTAGATCTGTGGAAGTAGCGCGAACCTTAGTGCTTTGTGGCCAAAGTAGGATTTCGACATTCGATGTTTGGAGAAACAAGAGTGAAGTTCCTTCGAACTCGCGTATTGCGAAATCCCGATGACCTTCAGATATCATGGGGGGCACATGTCAATTGGGTGAGAGATCAAGAGCTGAGGTGCATGGTAGTCTAGCAATGTTTCGCAAAACCAATGACGAGATCGTGGTCGTCAATACATAGAAATCTACACCATAGATTTCCCTAAGGAGGTTTCGACATTGGACTGGGAAAACAAGAGAGGGAGTCTTTCGACCCTCTTGCCAAAAATCCCAAAAAGGAGATAGTCAGGATTTGATCTAAGCCATGGATCAATGGGAGATTCTAGACCATTGGATCATCCAGAAGAAAAACTTTTTGGCATTTTTGCATACCGGGAGTTTGGAGTGGAGATAGCATCATTCGAGAAGTCCCAAACCGCGAAACATGAAACACCTTGTAGGATAAGGGTGTGGTCACGGCCTTTGGTCGTGCGGAGTCAGAGCTCACGCTAGGTGTTTGTAAAAGCTATCTGAGTTCAGGTTTGGACCTGTGGATCTGATTTGCAAGGTTCCTATGAGAACCCTAAAGAGTTGTTCCAACTCGGAGTTAGAAGACAATCCAGTGACCGGAAGGTCGCGGACCCCACTAGGGTAGGGGGTTTGCATCAGGTGGTATCAGAGATGAGATTAAGCTTGTTTGCAGACAACAAACAAAGAAAAAAGAGAGGGAGTTGATATCATTGTGGTATCAAGGAAATTTCACTTATGTGTGAAGGTGATGCAGTGAATTCATGCTAACAAGAAGACGTAGAGCGAATGCAGAGATGGAAGAATAAATGAGGCGACTTCGAATGAGATTGGATGCCATGGAGATAGCGTAGTGAAGAGAACCATATGCTGGTGATATCAGTGAGGAGGAAAAAAAAAAAGAAGTCGAAGGAGAAGCTAGTGAAAATGATGTAGAGGATGTTGCACAGGACCGCTTGATCAAAGTTGTTTCAAAAATAGGAGCTAGAGCAAGGATAGAGGTACCTATGTACGACGGAAACTTGGAAGTTGAAGAATTGTTAGACTGGGTACGCGCCATGGATATATACTTCAATTATGAAGATATAGAATAAGACAATATGGTAAAGCATGCAGTGACAAGACTAAAAGGCCATGCAACATTATGGTGGGATGAACTGCAAGCCGAATGCAGAAGAAATGGTAAGAAGAAAATTAAAAGTTGGGATAGGATGGTAGCTAAGATGAAATCTAAGTTTATCCTGAAGGATTACCAGATCAATCTTTATAGAAGATTTCAAAACCTGAAACAGAGAGGTTTGTCAGTGAAGGAGTACACTGAAGAATTTTATCGACTGAACATCAGGGATGGACAGAAAGAGAATGAAGATGAGAAGACAACCAGATATATCAATGGGCTAAGATATGACATTCAATAAGATATCAACATGATGTCTATCAGTACGGTCGAGGATGCTTATCAAGCAGCCTTGAAAGTTGAGGAAAAAATAGCCAGGAAACAAAGGCAATGAAGCAGAGGCAGAAATTCGAGCAAAGGCAAAGGAACCAGCAGGGAGAAGTTCCAGAAGTCAAAGTCGAAAGCTGATAAATAGCATAGTCACCAAGAGAAGGGTGGAATCTCTAAAGAGGGACAATTTGGTGGATGAAGTTATTTTTCCAGGGGAAGAGGAAGAGGAAGAGCCAGAGGTGGCATAGTTAAATGCTACACCTGCAGAAAGGAAGGGCATAAATCATGGGAATGTTCGGATAGAAAACAAGAAGGCGAAGAAGCACACATTACCGAAGCAAAGAAGTATGTGGAAGCAGAAGCTGCAGAAGGAGGAAGAAACCTCATGATGAGGAAAGTTTTTCTCAAACCAGAAAAGGAACCAGAGGAACCAGTTCAGCGAACAAGCCTGTTCAGAACTGCTTGCAAGTCAAAAGACAAAGTTTGCAAGGTGATCATAGACAGTGGAAGCACTGACAATCTCATATCCACAGAGATGGTGGAGAAGCTGGAACTCGAGACAATTGAACATCCAAAGCCATACAAGGTATCGTGGTTGCAGAAAGGACATCAAGTCATGGTAAGTCAACAATGCCAAGTTGAATTTAAAATAGGAGGTTACAAAGATGAAATATTGTGTGATGTAATTCCTATGGATGTCTGTCATATTTTATTGGGGAGACCATGGCAATATGACCGAAAAGTTATTCACAATGGTAGAAAGAATACCTGTACTCTAGAAAAAAATGGTAGAACACATATGTTGTTACCCATAGAAGCCAAAGAGCCAAAGGTAGAAGCTAGTTTGAGCATACTTCTCATGAGTGGGAAGGAGCTCTTGAAAGAATTCAAGGAAGAGAAAGAAATACAGTTTTCTATTGTGAGGAATCCTAGAGTAATCCTTACAAATACTTATGTAGAAGATTTGTCTGTAGAGATCTAGGAACTGTTAGAGAACTTTGTTGATAAAGTTTTGAATGAGTTACCACACTCATTACCACCCATCAGGATCATAAGCCATCACATTGACCTTATTCCAGGAGCTAGTTTACCAAACAAATCCGCTTATAGGTTGATGCCTAGAGAGAATGAAGAGGTCAAAAGTCAAGTCCAGAAGTTGTTGGACAAGGCGTTAGCCATGGAAAGCCTAAGCCCATGTGCAGTACCGGTTGTATTAAGCCCAAAGAAATATGGAGGATGGAGAATGTGTACAGATTCTCGAGCCATCAACAAGATAACCATTCGGTACAGATTTCCTTTACCGAGGATGGATGATTTGATGGACTGTTTGAGTGGAGCAAGCTATTTCTCAAAGATAGATTTGAAGAGTGGATATCATCAAATCCGAATGAGAGAGGGAGATGAATAGAAAACAACATTCAAGACAAATGAAGGATTGTTTGAATGGCTGGTCATGCTATTTGGGTTGACAAATGCACCCAACACATTCATGAGATTGATGAATAAAGTGTTAAAGATTTCATAGTATATCTGGATGACATACTAATGTTCAACAAAACAAAAGGAGAACACTTAAGACATTTAACAGCAGTGATGGAAATATTGCAGCAAGAGCAGTTGATGATAAATCTAAAAAAAATGTTCTTTTATGAAGAAGGAGCTCATATATTTGGGTTTCATAGTCTCTTCAAATGAATTGAATATGGACCCAGAAAAGGTGAGAGTGATTAGAGAATGGCCATCACCGAGCAATATATTAAGTTTTCATGGGTTAGCAAGTTTTTATAGGAAATTTATCAAAAATTTCAATGGCATATGTGCACCCATGCTAGACACTGTGAAAAACAAACACAAGTCCTTCAGTTGGATGGAGGAAGTTGAGAGAAGTTTCAAAGTATTGAAGGAGAAAATCACAGAGAAACCAATTCTGATCTTGCCATATTTGGGAAAACATTCCATGTGAAATGCGACGCAAGCGGATTTGCCATTGGAGCAGTCTTGAGCCAGAATAATAGGTCAATTGCTTATTTCAATGAGAAATTGAATGAAGCCAAGAAAAAGTATTCCACGTATGACAAGGAATTCTATGTGGTGATTCAATCTTTGAAAAAATGGAGGCACTATTTAATTCCTAAAGAATTTGTCTTGTATAGTGATAATCATGCTTTGCAATTTATTTCTAGGCAAGAAAAGCTTAATCAAAAACATGCAAAATGGGTAGAATTTATGAAAAATTTTACTTTCATTATTAATCATATTGTTGGAACTGCTAATAAGGTCACGAATGCTTTGAGTAGAAGGAGTTTGATTGGACAGGAATTCTGAGTGAAGACTTTGGGGTTCGAACACCTCGAGGAGATGTATAAAGAAGATGTAGATTTCAAAGAAGCTTACGAGGCATGCAAAAATCCTTTATTGGGAGACAGAAGCCCATGGACTGAATATCTAATTCAGAATGGATTAATGTTCAAAGGGAGACAATTATGTATTCTGAAGTGCTCAATGAGAGACAACCTACTGAAAGAAAAACACAGTGGAGGTTTAGCTGGACACTTTGGTCACGACAAGACGTTTCCATAGTTGAGCAATTCATATTATTGGTCAAGCATGAGAGAAGAAGTGAAGAAGTTCATCAACCAATGCAGAATTTCTCAGTATGCAAAGGGAAGACAGCAAAATACTGGACTGTATCAACCATTGCCAATTCCAGAGAGGCCGTGGGACGCAATCAGCATGGATTTTGTTTTGGGATTGCCCATAACTTAGAAAGGGAGAGATTCCATATTTGTTTTGGTGGACAGATTCTCGAAAATGGCACATTTCATACCATGCCAGAATACAAGCGATGCCACACACATCACCAATTTGTTTTTCAGAGAAGTAGTGAGACTACATGGATTGTCGAGGAGCATAGTTTCAGACAGGGACACCAAATTTGTGGGACATTTTTGGAGGAATCTATGGAAAAGGCTGGGGACGAACTTATATTTTAGTTCGGCATATCACCCTCAAATGGATGGATGGACCGAAGTTGTAAACATAAGTCTTGGGAACTTGTTAATAAGTTTAGTCACTGAGCAAGGTCGACAATGGGATCAAATTCTGGCACAAGAAGAATTCGCATTCAATAATTCAGTGAACAGGAGCACAGGAAAAAGTCTGTTTGAAATTGTGCATGGAATACAACCAAGAGGGATCACAGAATTGAGGAAATTGAGTCAACATGAGTTTATAAGTGTTGGAGCAGAAGAGTTCACAGTGAATATGCAGAAACTCCATGACAAAGTTAGAGAATAGCTACAGGACAACAATAAGAAATACAAGAAGAAAGTTGACCAGAGGAGAAGAGAAATTCAATTTGAAGTTGGGGATGAAGTTTTATCTCATCTGAGAAAAGAGAGATTCCCAAGGGGAACATACAACAAATTAAAGATGAAAAATATTGGACCGTGCAAAATTCTCAGGAAATTCGCAGCCAATGCTTATGAGATTGAGTTGTCAGACAACGTTGGGATATCACCCATATTCAATGTTGCAGACCCATATCCTTACTAGAGGGATGAAGTATGAGAGGTAGATTATCATGAAGTGATTCAGTGGGAAGAGAAACTACCCACAGCAGAAATACCTCAGATGGAGAAGATTATTGAGCAGGGGGATGGAAAGAAAACTAGGAGGAAAACATACCCCGAGTACTTAGTGAAGTGGAAAGATCATCCAATGGAAGATGCAAGTTGGGTCACAGAACCTGATATTTTGAAGCATGGGAAGACAGTACAGGAGCTCATGAACAGGAGTCCATGAAAGATTTTAACCAGAGGAGTATGATGCAGGAGCATCACCTTCACAGCCATCAACGCACACGTGGAGGAGAGAAGAATGACATCTTAACAATGTAGATTTCAAATCAAGCATTTATTTAGAAATTAAATTGGTTGTTGGGATATTTTTGAAATGACATTTTAAATTGTAACTTGTTTGTAAAGTCTTCAAGACTGTAAAAGACCGCAAGCATGGAGTGTTGACTCTGCCTGATAGTAATTAGCAGTTATTGTAATAGCGGCACTAGTTAGGTGATAGTTTGAATTCTGAATTTAATAGATTTCAGGAAAGGACGAGAGGGCTCAGAGAGTCGGTCCTTAAATAGTTTTTCATTTTGCATTGTAATAGGGGGGATAGAGGAGTATGAGTAGGAGATCAGGAGAACATAATAGAGTGGAGCATAAACACCATGTAATTTTCATTTTTATGAATGAATAGAACAAAAGACAATTGTATTAAATCTGTTGGAGTTGTGTTCATCTTGAGTATGAATGGATGTATGTTAGTTTGTGTATGTGTAGTAGTTACAATTCATTTTCTATGTATGAATGATTGAGAGAGTGATTGTATGAATCCATAACGGGACTGGATAAGTTTTAGTGTTCTTCTATTGAACCATGAACGCAAGGTGTGCATCGACTAGATCACGAAACGATTCAAGAAGGGAGGTTTAGAGAAAACACAAGAAACTTTAAGATCCCAGACGCAAGGAGTGTGTAGGACCTTGAAACGACTAAGTGTCGAAGAACTAGAAAGACGAGCGCCAGGTGGGTGAGAAGCATTTTATTTTTTGAGAAAATCCTTCGAGTTGAGCTATTCGAAATCCTACCAAGGATAAAAGCTCAGAAGAGATTACACTTTAAAGAAGTGTTGACGAAGTCCAGAAGAGGAAGATTCATCAAAAGAACAAAGGAACAAGGTTTGTGGATGCAGACAAATCTCCCAAGTGTGGGAAAGAAAGATCGCAGAAGCTCGGGAGGAAGAGAACAATAATCGTCAGATCTAAGCACAGAGAGTCGACTCCCATCAGATCTGGAAGAATAGCGAGGAGTCGAACAGACATCAGATAAACTTCGAGAGGAAGTGTCGATCTTCCGACAGTTGTCAGATCTGTGGAAGTAGTGTGAACCTTAGCGCTTTGTGGCCAAAGGAGGATTTTTGCATTCGACGTTTGGAGAAACAAGAGTGAAGTTCCTTCAAACTCGCGTATTGTGAAACCCCGATGACTGTCAGATCTCACGGGGTACACACGTCAATTGGGTGAGAGATCAAGAGCTGAGGCACGTGGCAGTCAAGCAACGTTTCATAAAACCAACGACAAGGTTGTGGCCGTCAATACAAAGAAATCTATGTCATATATTTCCCAAGGGAGTTTTCGACATTTCTTGGACCGGGAAAACAAGAGAGGGAGTCTTCTGACTCACTTGCCAAAAATCCTGAAAAGGAGATCGCCGAGATTTTATCTAAGTCGTGGATCAAGGGGAGATTCTAGATCGTTGGATAGTCCAGAAGAAAAAAAATTTGCCATTTTCACGTACCGGGAGTTCGAAGTGGAGATAGCATCGTTTGAGAAGTCCTGAATCGTGAAATGTGAAACACCTTGTAGGATAAGGGTGTGGTCATGGCCTTTGGTCGTGTGAAGTCAGATCTCACGCTAGGTGTTTGTAAAAGATGATTGAGTTCGAGTTTGGACCTATGGATCTTATTTGCAGGGTTCCTGTGAGAACCCTAAAGAGTTGTTCCAGCTCGGAGTTAGAAGATGATCCAGTGACCAAAAGGTCACGAACCCCACTGGGGTAGGGGGTTTGCATCACATTTCATATTCTTTGTCGAATGAAAGATATGACACTAGTAACTCGGTGGATAAGAAAAAGAAGAAAAGGAAGAATAAGAAGAAGAAAAATAAACAAGGGTCCAAAATTCCAACCACTGTCGGATGTGTTTGAAAGAAACCAGTTACTGTTGATCATGCTGGGAGTGTTGATGATGTCAAGATCACCCAAACAACTTGTAAACCTAGGTACCCTTGTAGGATTTTTAAGGGTAGACATATTCTTAAAGATTTCCTTGGCCTATCCAAGGTTATAGAAGTATGGTCTATACACCCTCGCCAACCCTGTCGTCAGCCTCTGAACAACATGTTGATGACCTCCCGTCAACTAGTCAAAATACGCTTGGGAAGAAGA
Source organism: Picea engelmannii (assembly GCA_009831015.1). Lineage (NCBI taxonomy): Eukaryota > Viridiplantae > Streptophyta > Pinopsida > Pinales > Pinaceae > Picea > Picea engelmannii. The sequence continues at coordinate 1,944,357 of ML776659.1, read as the reverse complement.
AAAGTAGAGTCAAGTTTCCTTGTAGGTTATGCAGAGGGAGTCATCAAATTAACCTTTTCCCTCATATGGATGAAGCCTCTAAATTACTAGAAGACATGACTGTTTCACAGCCTCAACTTTCAGCTGCTTATCGCAAGATTTCTCTCAACCCACCTGTAGTTGATGGAATGATCAATCTGGTTCCCCCATTAGTCAGCCCGGTTGATCAGGTAGTCAATTTGGTCACATCCTTAGTTGAACTAGTTGACCAAGTGGTTGATCTGATCCCATCCTCGATCAATCCCACTCTCCCACCAGAGAGTGAAAACCAAGTGGTCAATCTGATTTCCTCCTCGGTCGATCCTACTCTCCCGTTAGAGAGAAAAACCAAAGCGGTCGATTCGTCTCCACCTGTCGACCCTATTCTCCCCTTGGAGAATGAAACCCAAGTGGTTGATTTGATGTCATTATCAATCGATCCTACTCTCCCGCTAGAGAGTAAACCCGATATTGCTCACGTTTTTCTTGTTGATACAAAATCTACCATGTCGAGGGGCATTCCTCCTTCTCCCATGGAACCTCCCCCAATTAATGAAGCCATCCTTTTTAATTAGGGTGTTCTAAATGGACCTCATCTTCCCTCTCACATTCCTTTCCAGATTACAGTGCAGGTTTGTGGTCGGGACGTTCCTCAGACGTTGATAGATGAAGGTGCATATGTTAGTATTTTGTCCTCTATTGCATGGTAGGCTTTGGGTTGTCCTCAGCTTGCACCGGTTACGCAAAATCTGTTAACTCCTAACAGAAGAACCAATCAGCCTTTACGGACCCTTCCTCAGTTTCCTATAACTTTGGGAGGGAAAAATGTCTTTATTGATTTCATGGTAGTCCAAGATCCCTTGGATTTTTCTTTACTCCTTGGGTAGGATTATGTCTATGCCACGAAAGCTATTGTGTCCACTCTTTTTCATGTGATATCTTTCCCTCACAATGGAAGAATTATGACTATTGATCAACTTTTATTCATCTATCCTGACTGGATTACCTCCCTAAATGGTTCTTATATGCAGACGATATCACCCCCGCCACATGTTAATTATGTGGCATTGTCTCCCATGACTTCAACTTCTGATGATTTGGATCTGGTAGTTGACATGGTGATCTCTTTGATTGGGATTTTAGAGCCTGGTCTCTTTACCCCTATCATGGCCCTTGACATGTGCTCTTTCCAGAGTGTGTTTCTTCCGTCAAGTGAAGATCTCTTGGAGGCCATGACCGATTTTTGTCCCTTGACATGGTGTCCTTCCAAAGCACTGTCCTCTTGGAAGCCATGATCAAGAAGAGAGTTAAGAGCATGGTTTTCTGACTTCAAGCTCATTTAAAAATGAAACCATCTTTGAGCATGGTTTTATGATTTCAAGCTCATTAAAAAATGAAACCAGCTTTGAGCATGGTTTTCTGATTTCAAGCTCATTTAAAAATGAAACCAGCTTTGAGCATGGTTTTATGATTTCAAGATCATTAAAAAATGAAACCAGCTTTGAGCATGGTTTTCTTATTTCAAGCTCATTAAAAAATGAAACTAGTTATGAACATAGTTCTTGTTTCTATGTCAAGCTCGTTAAAAAATGAAACATAGGTCTAGGGATTGAACCTGGATTCTCGAGCATAGTTCTTCTGCTGTGTCAAGCTCATTAAAAAATAAAACAACTTCCCCCTCTTTGTTTGAGTCAAGTCATTCATCTAGTATTTGAAGCTTCCTTTCATTCGCCTTTCCAATTGGATGAAATGAAGCTTGGGGGGCAATGCTTCCAGCCTCTGGACTTCATGCTGAAGTTGAGCCACTAGCTTCTTAACCTAGGGGCTAAGTACCAACCATGTGTTGGGAAGTTGCAAGCATAGTTTTCTATAATTCAATCTTGTGTAAAAATGAAACCACCTACCCCAAGCATAGTTTCCTTTGGTTCAAGCTTGTGTAAAAATGAAACCAGGTCTAAGCATAGTTTTTTTTTTTTTTAAAGCTTGCATAAAAATGAAAACAATCCCGAGCTTAGTCTTTATTCTTTCTCATGCTCATAAATACATGAGAATAAGTTACCGAGCTTAGTATTTGTTCTTTCTCATGCTTGTAAATCAATGAGAATGTAACCAAGTAAACTTTTATCACTTTTTCGGACTCGTAAAAGTTATACGAAAAAGGAACCCCCTGGAGTTTCCTTTGAGATATTTTTAGACTCTCTAAACATGAAACGATTGCCGAGCGATCTTGTTCTTTTCACGCTCGTTAAAATATTAGAAAGTGCATCTGTTGAGCGATAGTTTATCTCTTTTTCGGTCTCACCAGAATACTTTATGAAAAAGGAACTGAGAGAGTTCTCTTTAAGTGTTTTTCAGACTCTCTAAATATGAAAAACCCCTGAGTTTGCTTTCTTTGGACTAGTTAAACAAACATCAAAAGGCCCATATGGGACTGAACCACTCCTTCCTAGGGTTTGTTAAACATACTCTGAGGGACTCATCTGAAGGATGAGCTTACATTACAAGCATATGTTATCCTCCTCAAGCTCGTGTAAAAATAAAGAGGTACTCGCCAATAATGGTGGGGGAAAAATTGGGAAAGAAATGTGTCGAAGCCTGTATTCCATGGAAGAGTCGCTTTTGATCATGACACCCTTTCACTCACCTTGTGTCTAGGTTGGAAAATCCGCTTGTCCTTGATCATACTTGTCATGTCATCAATATGTTCAAAGAGAAGTTCAACCCGAAAAGCCTCCTATTGCATTGGTCATTTCTGCAGTCCTTAAGCCTTCTATTGCATCGGCCATCCCTGAGTTAGTCCTAAATCAATTGTTACTATGATCTACTTCAAATCTTGTTACCCATTTCGTGTCATTGATGTGGGATAAATTAAGGTCCTCTTGTGACGAGTCTTTTCCTATCGACTTCAACTCATTATCCAGTAATTAGGCTTAGAAACTAACTGGTACCTTGGAATTTTCATGCCTCAATGGCAGGTTTCCTCGCTTTCAACAATGGGTTTTCATTATTAACCTCTGATCAAGAGATTCCGCCAAGTGTTCGACTTCATCTCATTTATTCACATTCGTTGAATTGTACTAAGATACCTTGGGAGTCATTGACATTAGTGGTGATTTCCCTCGCACTTGTTAACGGTATAAACTAATGATCAGTAATCAAGTGGTTTCTACCATGTTTGACTTCAACACCTGTAATCGCATGGTTAGATTTGTACTATAGAGTGGTGGAGATGAAGACCCTGGATCTTTTCTGACAGATCCAGGTTGTGTTGGAGTATATTCAAGTTGTACTGTTGCATAGATCCACATTGTATGTCTCGTGGCTATGTTCAAATTTGAGTCTTTAACACATAGATCCACAATGTATTTTTGGTGGCTATGTTCATATTTGAGTCATATTGGCATGGATCCACAGTGTATGTTTTGTGTCCATGACCTGTCTTACTTGACATGGATATTTGCATGTCGGCATTTATGCTTTGAGTCATTTGTATTTTGAGTATGGGAATGCCTACCTCAGTGATGATATATTATTGTACTCTATTTCCTTGTTTGTTAGCAGGTTTCCGATCGACTGTTCCTTGTTCCCTACACACACTCGACAAAGTATTTCAGCTATCACTATGTTCTAACTTCATACTTTGGGGGGCTCTCTGTTACACATTATTTTCGTCATCCTTATGACCATTAATGATGTAAACCTATATGTTTCCTTCAGAGGGGTCACTGGTCTGGATTCCTGAAGAAAGAAGGGAGAAGAACTTTTCCTGAGAGAAGAAGTTGTGTTTTCCTCTATAAAAGCCCTATTAAAGAGGATTTGCGCAGGCTGTTATATACACAGGGTGCGAAAATGCCTGATTTCTGCATTCTACACTATAGCTAGGGTGAGGAAATGCCTAGTTTCTACAGGCTGCACTATAGCTAGGGTGAGGAAATTCCTGATTTCCACAGCTGCACTATAGCTAGGTTGTGGAGTTTCCACAAGCTGCACTATAGCTAGGGTGCATAAATTCGTGTATGTGGAAAAATGAGCATCTTCTCGATGCTTCTAGAAGGAGAATCTTCTATGATGAAGTGGCCTCTGAACGGTTTGGATATTACTCTTTTTCATGATTTAGTGGGATCATCCTAACCTCCTCACCTTATCCTCTTCAACTTATAAAAGGAGAGGATCTCTCATGGAGAAAGTTATCTTGAGCTTGTTTGGGTTGGAAAGTTCTTGAGTCTTTAAGATTACAAATTTGGCTTGAGATTGTTAGCTTGGTTAGATTGTCTTTGAGCTTTGCTTTGTCAAGATAGATTCTGAATAGCTATCAGATCCATGGTCTCAAATCCTTGGAGTAAGAAGTGTGTGGGAAGGAAGGAATTGTTGGAAGGAACATTACGACATCAAGGCATCCGGTTGTAATCTCTCTTCCTATTATTTAATATAATATAGTGGCATGCTTCTTTCCCATAGAATTATCTTTATTTTATTTCATAATTCCTTGATCATATGCATAGGTTTTCATTGAATATACTTCTACTGCTTTCACTTTGGTTGGTTTTTGTCTCACTGTAGGATCAGTATCACAAGAGCACCGGAGTGAAACAGGAACAATAAAGACATAAAAAAGCGACACTTAAAGGTATGTCTCTCGTCTTTTGTTTGGTAGTAAATTCGATGATTAGAGATTAGGGAAAGCGCCATGTTCTGTCATGTTTTGTTCTAGATCTAGGTGGATCTAGGGGGATCGATTCGTGTCCGCACTTAACGATTAGTCCGATAACATGAACACCATAATTTTCAAAATTTAGTTGGGCTCTACACTAGGAGGAATACTTTACTCTTTTAAAATATATCATCTCTGCCAAAACTGGTATAGAGTGCCACATATTTTACAGTACACTGTATTTTTTGTTAAGGATGAAGAATTCACTATTTCAACTACACCATATTTGTGAAAATATTGGTGTTGATGTAAACTCACCTTGGGTGTGTCATGGACTAGTATAGTCTTTATATAGTTGTTGAATAAAATTTTGATGAACAAAGTATTCTAAATTTGAAAAGAGATTTTCTTAATATATTTTTTAAATTTCATTAAGATATTTGTTTAAGATAAAAAAAATATGAAAATATCATATGAAATTTTCCATAAAAACATCTATATACTTCCTTTTTTAAAACATGCACTTTAGTAAATTCAATAGTAAAATAATTATACTTTGTATACTTATTTGTATACTTCTTTATTCATTTCTAACTTTCTTTGTTTTCTTATATATATATGAATTTATTTTATACTCTTATATAAGTCAATGTCATTTTTATAACTAAAACAGGTTCATGGGAATTAACAATGCAACACAACTAGAACTAATACATAAAAAGAAAATGCACAATGTACTAAGGGATATAAGATCAATAAAATGATCTTACCCACACCATAAGTTACAAATCATTCATATATATATATAACAATCTTAACATGATATATTTTGTATATATGGATGCATAACAATCATAGATTTTTATCATGGTGCAATCTATAAACTATATGATCCATATGTGGCATTAATAATGCAACACAACAAGAACTAATATATAAAAATAAAATGCAAAATGTATCTCCTAATAAAAGGATCTTACT
>ML776659.1:1926746-1938672 GCA_009831015.1 Picea engelmannii | reverse complement strand
ATATATATATATATAATGGTCATAGTTTCTATCATGGTGCAATATATACACTATATGATGAATATGTCGTTTAGGTAAATTTCCTTAGGACAAGTATAAATAATTTTCTAAAAAGTAAAAGATGATTCCTGACATTGCATTATGACGAACATTTCCCAACGTCGCGATAGTTAAATGTACTTATAACAAGAATAAATCATCATCTACAAATTTAAATTTGATTTTCTATCAATGTTCTTAGAAAAAATATAAATCATCATCTACAACATATATATCAAGTATATTTGCTATCAATGTTTTTAATACGTGTATAAATTATTGAATGATTTTTTATCAATGTCCTTATCACAAGTATAATTCATTATCTGCAAAGCTGAAGATGATTTGCTATCAATGTCCTTAGGACAAGTATAAATAATTGTCTAAAAAGTAAAAGATAATTCAAGACATTGCATTGTGATGTATATTTCCCAACATCACGATGTGATGAACATTTCATAATGTTGCATTGTGACGACCATTTCCCAACATTAAAAAAGAAAAAGATCATTCTACAATGTGTCATGTGTTTCTCGACATCACATTATAATGAACATTTCCCAACGTCAGATTGCAACGAACATTTCCCAATGTCACAATGTGTCGATCATTTACCAATGTCGCATTGTGACGAACATTTCCCAACGTCGCATTGTGATGAACATTTCCCAACGTCACATAGTGATGAACATTTCCCACTGTCGCAATGTAACGAACATTTCACATTGTCACATTGTGATGAACATTTCCTAATGTGTCTTTCAGACAAACGTATGAAATCGAACTACTACCCTAGAGGAAGCCAACATTTTAAGTTGGGCAAGCTCACAACTGTTGATTTGGTAAAGTGAGAAAATCCATACCATTGGTGGGATGGCACCACCTTCGGAGTGACTAGAATAAGGATGTATTTGAACTCCTATGGGGAGAGTTATGAATCAGCGAGTACCGTTGATCTATCAGAGAGTGACTAGGGAGAATTTTGGATCACTGAATCTGTTAAGGAGATTGTCAGAGGAGGGGTTGTCAGAGGTATGGAAGGAGGACTGAAATAGGATTCCAATGATAGGAACTCTAAGGATCGTATATCCACTGTGATTTATCCCGCAAGAATCTAGTCGTTGGATCTGGAGAGAATCACTCCGAGGAGGAGGATTTTAAAATATTGATAGGAAACATGCCTTAAGCCCGAAGATCATAGTGTCCATAGGATTATAAGTACAAGGATCATTTGATCCGTCAAAGAGTGTGTTGGACAGTTGATTTGGACAGTCAGTTTTCATTGATGTCAACCCTTGGAGAGTGATATTGGAGATTGATGTCAACCCTTAGAGATTGATGTCAACCCTTGGAGAGGTCCAGAGATGTTGGACAGTTGATTGACATTTGTATGATCGATATTGATGCTGAGTTAGTTGGGTACATTTGATGTAGTCTACATGTAGCCTTGGAGGTTTGTTTATGGGGCCCGAAGTTGATTAAGGAATATGGGAATGAAAGAAAATGAAATTGCATGTAATATTATCATAGATGAATAGTACTTGTCGTGCCATTTCCGGTGATATGTGGAACACCATGTGGTTCCTCATGGTTAGGGAGATATGGCCTTGTAAAGTTGGAAGCCCTGAAGAGTGTCCAAGAAGCCCTAGTTGGTTACAAGTCTTGGTGAAAGTGTAAAGTGGTTGTAACAAGAAACCCCTAAAATAAGGAAAGAGGTTACCTAGCATAAGTATAAATACACCTCAAAGAGTCTCTCATTTGAATACACACACTTACATTGAATATCTATCTCATGAATGATATGGTCTATCTTTTGGAAAATCTATTAGTGAATCTAAGGTTGAATGTGACGACATTTTTCTGAAGTAGTGAAAGTTTCGGAGTTACAAAAAATGGGTAACCCTAGTTTTATGAGGTTATACGTGGGTTGTAGAAATCCAGGTTACGTACATACATGGGCTGCAGAAGGCTAGGTCAGGTACATACGTGGGAAGTAGGAGGACAGGTCGTGGATCTTAGGCAAAGCTTTGAAGAAGAATGGTTGGTTTAGTTGCAACAAGGTTTGATGGTACATCACAGTATGAGATGTTATGTTTCAAGTTTCATGAGTAAAGGTATGTCTTTTATGTATTTTTGTTAGGCTTGTATCTTGGATGTTATGGCACATGCTTAAGGCATGTCTTGGAGACCCTTGATGGTACATGATTTCATATGGTTGAGGTGACATTGTTACAAAACATACCCTTGGTGCTTGGTATATGGTTGTTATGGTTCATTGTTAGAGGCACATCTTAATGATATTGGCATATACATGAGGCTTATATTATGGTACATGGCATGAGTGATATGGTTTTTGGTTGAGACACATTTCATGGTATATGGTATATGGTACATGGTACATGGTATGGTACAGGTGTTGATATACATGATTGATACATGGTATGGTACATGACTGGTACTTGGTATACATGGTTGATGGTTGAGGCATATGGTACAGGTTGAGGTGCATGGTTGATGCACGGTTTGGTACAAGTGTTAGTGCATGGCTGATGCGCATGTCATGGTACATGGTTAATTCTTGGTATGGTACATGTTGATGGTTTGGTACATCCTTTGGTACATGGTTGATACACATACCCTGTGAAGGTATGTTGGTGATCTTGGTACATGCTTTGTAGAGGCATGTGTTGGTGATGTTGGACATCTAGTTGAGAGGTGTCCTTGGTGTATGATCCATGTGAAAGGATCTGGTTGATTATCGGTTACAGTGACAGATTGAATATAGTGACAGGTTGATGAGTGGCAGGAACTGATATGACAGGTTGACAGTGACAGGTTGGATACAGTGACAAGTTGAAAGGTCACAGGTTGATGTGACAATGGTAGTGACAGTGACATTGGTAGTGATTGTGGTAGTGATAGTTGGTCTACATTTATATTTCAGGGTGGCAGGATGGGGAAAGGAAAGGGGGTTGTAGCCTCCTTCTGGTTGGATCCTGAGAATCAGGGAGTTGGAGCTTCCTTCAAGTTAGAGCCTGATAACTAGGTGGTTGTAGCCACCTTCTGGTTGGAGCTGGAGAAATCAAGAGGTTGTAACCTCCTTCTGGTTGGAGCCTGAAAATTCAGGGAGTTGTAGCTTCCTTCAGGTTGGATCCTGAGAATAGGGGGTTGTAGCATCCTTTCATTTGCAGATGGAGAATTTGGAATTTGGTTCTTCCTATGAATGAATTCTTGATATATATAATAAAACATTATGTGGTTTTCTCCCATTTGGGTTTCCATGTAAATACTAGTGTATTGTGTATTTGATGTGATGATGTTGATGTGATGTTGTTTATGAATCATATTCTCATGATATATTAAATGCAATCATAGATGATACATTGATGATATATTGTTGAACATTGTTGATAAAGTGAAAGAATATATATTGTGGTTAAAAGTGGTTAAAGTGCTCATACTAATTCACCCCCCCCTCTCAGTATTCCAACAGAGTGTGTGGTCAGAGTGAGCTACTCGAAGTAGTTCAAGAAGCCATAGGGGAGACGCTCTGAGGAGGAGCGACTCTGAGAACGAAGGAGAACCATTGATCGGTGTGTAGATGGGATTAAATCTCATTCATGGATTTTGTGGGTCCCATTTGTTGATATGTGAAATGGATGTCCAAGTGGAGAGCAACCGTCAAGTGGGAAGAGACTCCAATGAAAATCATAGTTGTTGGAACCATGGGCTTGAGGACCATTAGATTCTAAAGGATGATCCGTCAGGATAATGTTGTCGGAGAAGAGATCGACCTAGAGGATTGGTCATTCTGATGGGGACGAGTCCGAATAGCCAAAAATCATCGATATAAGGGAGAGAGGTAAATCTGACCATCTTATTACGGGTATTTATGCACCTAGTCATCTCAGTAACCACTGAGAAGAAACATCTCTAAGAATTAATAAGAATTGACATAGCTTAAGTTGTGATATGAGAATTCCTCACTTGAACAAATAATGAATCTGATAGCATGTCATGAGAGAAGAAAGAGGAAAGTCAACATACCACCATCCTAAGTGACGATCAAGGGGTCGAGTGTGTTATACTTAGGAAACTACATAACATCTTTTGAATCAATGCACTTACACTTTAAGCATATGCGATCTGAGCACCTCTTCTTTTAGTCAAACCGATCAGGACAGTCATAGAATTACAGACACCATTCTTCTTTTGAAGAGCAGAGGTTTTTGGGATCCCCATCATCAATCAAATCTGGAGGCTCTTCCTAGGATTTCTTCTCTAGGAAACCTAGAAAGAGAGGGTCGATGAATCTTCAAGAATGATTCCAAAGATAATAGACACCTCTGGAACAAGTGTTGAGTTTGTGATATATTCTTTGCATGAGCAGTAGTGTCTGAGCGTATGCATCGAGCACGTAGGGGGGTAAGAGGGGGGTGCAAGGGGGTGCAGGGGGGCGAAGCCCCCAAATTTTTTTATTTTATTTTTGCCTCAGGAAACGTGTCATGTATTTAGGTGGTTTTTCAGCACATGGTTTTTGCCGATGGTTTTCTATTTCCGGTTAAGGAATTAGGGTTTTGGACTAATCCAGGTCATTGGGTTAGGGTTTTGGATGTTTCTCACTCCTATATGTATTTTGTATTGTAAACATTGTAACATGATGAATAATATAGAATATGTTGGTTTTCTCGGTTTGGGTTTCCAGGTAAAAAATCTATGTGTAATGTTTGTATTTGTCATCGTATCTTTTCTATTCTTTTCTGAATATATGTTTGCGGTAGATATTGTACAAGGTTAGAATTTACAACAAGATCAAACATAATATAAAGGAATTTGTTCTAATCTTGCCATGGTCAGATCGAGATTGGCCCAACCAACAATCATACAAATCTATTGTTCAAGCTTTTGATATAAACATGGCTCCTAAATAGGCCTATGTTGCGAGAAGTTTGGTTCCCTTTATCTCAAATAAATGGTCACCTATTTCGAATGACTTCACTAAACTCAAATTTGATAGTGCATCAAAAGGAAATCTAGGTCCAACTAGTTTGGGTGGTGTCTTCAGAAATGATAGAGGTGAAATTCTCAAACTCTTCACATGCTACATGGGCACAGAGACAAATAACTTTGAAGAATTAACAGTGCTAGTTTTCAGTCTTTGAGTTTCCATTCATGAGGGCTATTCCATGTTAGTAGCAGAGGGTGACTCTCAAATCATTATTCGAATGCTTTAGCGTCTTCAACATAGATAAAAAAATAAACAACATATCTCTCATCTGGAGACTTGAAAAGGACCTTGAAGAAATCCAAGATTTACTCCCTAACATTCAATTTCTTCTCCCCTCTCATGTTAAACACTCAACCAACAAACCTGCTAATAAGCTATCCAATGAAGGCCTCTCCCACAAACAAGATCCACTGGAAGAGAAGTGGACTCCAAAAGAGGACAACCTCCTGACAAAACACTACCACGAGCTCTCCCAAAAGGATGTAACTACTCCAGGTTAGGTTTCATTATGTTTAGTTCCCTCTGTTATTTTTCTAGGCTTATTCTCTTAGGAAGCTCTACTTACCCCATTGATAGGCACAAACATCTAGGATTTTCAATTTTGAGTGATAAATTATTTAGTTTTACTCTCCCTTGTAAAAAAAATTGGACTAGCAATGCCACTAGAATATCATAGAAAAAGGAACTTTTTTATTGTTGTTGGTCTGGTTTCTAGTCTGCAAACCAGTAGCCATGTTCATGTACTCTTAGCTTTTCTCTAGTAATACAGAAACTCTTGCTAGATTAAAATAAAAGTTAGTAATTATTAATATATACTTAATATTAATATCTCTATATATTATAGATAATATATTATATTTCCATAGTTGCACGGAAAGTGTTATCGACATCTCCAACATCTTTGAAATTCATTCCCCATGTGCTTGGGAACGGGTACTAAATGCCCCCAATTGGCTCGAAATAGTTTTCCGAACTTGGGAGCTTTTTGGTAACTTCAACATCAAGGAGATGGGAGCTTGGAACCAGTTTCCCAGATAGAGAGCTTTAAACTAAAATTATATTTTTGGTATTAATAAGTACCAATTTTGGATATTATTAAATTAAAATGTAAATAGTTGTATTCCATTTATATAAACACATAATTTATTACAAAATATTTTTACTATATTTATTCAAAATATGACTATAAAACAAAGACTAAACTAGGTAAATATTATTTCAAAAATTATTTAAATAAAAAAACTCAATAATACTCACTTTATAGTTGTGGATATGAAAAAGTTTTAATGCATGTGTGTTATGTGTGTTTGCCTTCAAGCCCGGACTAAACATAAAAGTCAAATAAATCAATATCAACCAACCATATCATTGATTTTTATTGTATTTTCATATTACAATAGTACTATTTAGCCTTTTCCAATCACAACAAGAATAATGCTTCAAATTTACAAAGATGTTTGAAGTTTATATATGTAAAAGTTTAATTTTGAAATTTTATATATGTATTTTATTTCTCATTTTTTAATGGAATCTTTATGGATATTAAAGTTTCAATATTGTGTTAAATATATATTTTTAATATATAATATTGTGTTTCTTACAAATTTGGGAAAAACTTTTGATCATTGAAATAGTTCCCAACATTCCCAAGTTTTAAAAACTCATGGAACATTGTATATTTCTATATATTAATATACAATTATTAATAATTATTTTCTTCAATATTATTACTATTTTATATATATATATATATATATATATATATATATATATATATATATATATAACATTCATGAATGAATAAAGATCAATGATTTCATAATTAAGACTTGCAGCACCAATTGTGAGGGAGAATTTAAACACATAGGATGCATTTCTTTGGCCACCAACCTCAATAGAGTAGTGGAATGTGTGAACCACATGTAGAAGTCTGAAACGTAATGTGTGATGCTTTTAAATTTAATGCAATGAAAATACATCAAAGTTTGACCAGTCATAATTGAAACGTTGACTACAAAACAAAACAAAAATCCTTTATCAGATGATGACCTTCACTTTAGATATGAGTTTTCACAACTACCTACTAACAAACCCAGTGCATTCACATAGTAAGTTAAATGTAGCAGCCATAGATTAATTCCTAACAATCTCAATATATGCAACAAAATTCTGAAAACTGAACTCATACTTTCCCATCAAAATTGAATACAGATATTAATATCAAAGTAGATTGATTTAGGTAAAACTTTGTGATATCTAGTCGTTTGTATGGATCCCACACACCCTATATTGTCTTATTTCATAGTCACATGCAAGAGATATGAGTATGTTATTATGAATCCATCCAATTCTTCAGATGTGGCATCTAAAATGATTGACTTGCTTGAGCATGAGATCTTGGGGCCAAGCACAATCTTGTCAAACTTACTAGTTCAAAAAATCACATGAGGTATTGGGGTTGATCATAATCTTATCGCTGGTAGAACTAGCTAAGAATTATGTATTTTCTTCATAGAGAGAAATGCATAACAGGTACTATCATTCTAACAAGGTATTATTTGTTTCAAGTATTTTATGTGTTTTTTTTTTATGATTGAATTTTATTTATGGTTGAATTGTATGCTCAAGTTTCTTTATTCATGCATGTCTTGTATAGACATGCATAGGCAGAATTTGATGGTAGGGATAACACTCCAAATCCAACTATAGTTCCCTTAGCACTATGAAAACTCAACCCAACTATAATAAACAATTTGACTCAAGAAGGGATGGTAATTGTTTTTATTAGATTAAATCCAACTTAATCCATACTTAACCCTCCCGTGAATTCCCATTAAGGATTACATAAAACACATGGCATAAACATGCTAATACAAAATCTTTGAATACAATAGAAATGACAAAATAATTAGTCCTTCTTTATGAACATTGAAAACATCTCTACCACCTTCATGGTTTGCAATTCAAGGTGAAACATAGGAAACAAGAGACCAATATATCCTTGAGAATATTACTCTCCATCTATTCATCTATAGAGTATCATGTATCTATCATAGTTATCATTCACTCAATCTTGCATTTACCCATAACTTCACAACACTAGCCAAAACAACATTCCTATGTTAATTCAAGCATTGACCAAAACTTGTCAATAATAGAATAAACTTATCCTCTTTTGATCTAGATTTATGAGGTAACAAAATGAAACACATAAATATATGACAGAAACAAAGAGATATAGTAGTACTCAATTTCTATTAATGAATAAAATATGCAGGAATTGTAAAAATGCAAAGTGAAATGAACTCACTAGAATGGTGGCAGCTTATCTCTAGAAAGAGATGGGATGGCTACGTGCATTCGCAAGAAGTGATTACAATGAGGCCCAAAATGCCTTTTAACATAAACAATCAATGAGAAAAATCTAAACATCCAAAAACCTAACCTCAAAATATGAATGCCAAAAGGTTTGTGGGCCTCAATGTCGTTAGTTGATACATCAACTTCCGGGGTGGGGGGGGCATAACTTTTGCATATGATCTCCATTTGGGGCTCTTTCTATCCCATAAGAAAGGTTTAGAAGATAAGTACACATTCTGAATGGCCCAATACATGCCTTTGGCTATCTATTGGGCGCCATTGCGCTAAACTAATGTCATTTAGGGCCTTAAAACAGCCCCGAAATTCCAGGACCCGAAAAAATCATAGAAAACTATCAAGATGGAAAAATATGTTGTGAGCCAATGGAATAGGTGGGTGGACACTGATGTCCACTTGGATCAATCCTCCCCCCTTAGGAAGAAATGGTCTCCATTGCATTGAGTTCCCTCATCAAATGAGAAAACTTCTATTGAACTTGACGATTGGTGAGCCACTTGCCTTGGTGTAGTAGTTTCCCTACTTTGACAACCCAATAGAGTTAGATATTTTGTTTCCGAGTCACCTTAAACTGTGTGTCCATGATATGATAAATTGTTTCCTATTCTATTCAATCAAGGTTTATCTCTAGAAGTTTCAGCTACTCTACCACCTCTGATGTGTCCAATAGTGGTGGAAAATATGGTCAAAGGAGGTCCACATTGAATATTGGGTGCAAGCCAAGGAAGGGGGAAGTACTTACCTCAAAACAATTATCACCCACAACCTTGGTGATGGTGTGAGGTCCATACAAAAGTGGACGTAGCTTCCGATGGTCTCATGTCAGGTGCTCTTTCTACAAATGCAACCAAACCTTGCCTCCCACATGAAACTTGTGTGGAACCCGATGTTGATCATGGCACTACTTGTACTTAGCATTGGATTTCTATAAAATTTCATGGACCTATTGGCAAATGTGTTGAATACGTTCAATGAATTTGGTGGCTTTATTGGAATCATATTGAGCATGGGAATATTTTTCCTATGTGGACGCAAGGGGAAATGCTACATTAATGGGGCCCAATGGTTGAAATCCCAGGCTCACCTGAAAAGGGTTGTGGTCAATTGAGCTATGAAGGGATTTGTTGTAGTTGTGTTGAACATAAAGAAGGCTCTCATCCCATGTGCGTGGATGCTTGGAGTTGTACATACAAAATATGTGCACGATCATCTTATTGACGAACTCTATCTGTCCATCGGTTTGGGAGTGGAAGGCAGTGGATTTGGTGAGCTCGATGTCAAGTAGTGACCAGAGGCTCGACCAAAATTTACTTAATAACCTGATATCCCAATATAATATGATGGTCTGTGGTATTCCAAAATGTACCCACACATGCTCTAAGAAGAGCTTGGCAGTGGCCTTGGCTATGATATTCTTTTTGTAGGCTATCAGAATGGCCATCTTATAGAATCGGTCAACAACCACGAATGCACAGTCATTGCCATGCTTGGTTGAAGGGAGACTTGACATGTATTCTATCGAGATGGATTCCCAGGGCCTGTCGGGAGTAGGTAGAGGGTTGTATAGTCCTTGTCTTTTAATGGTTATATTGACAATGGAGTAGGCAGTGCAGGATCTGATATACTTACTAACATCTTGTCGGAGCTTTGGCCGATAGAAATAATTCTATAGTACTACCATTGTCTTCTCCATGTCAAAGTGTATTGCCACCCGAATGTAATGACCTTCCCAAATCATCTTCGCATGCTCACTTGAAGGAACATAAAGATGACCAAGATGGGATAACAATGCATCGTGAAGATGAAAGCTATTTTATCAATAATAATATATGCATATATAATTTTTTGGTGAATCTTTCATTGAATTATATTATTTTGTAAAATGTTAATTTTTCACTCAATGTAAAATTTTAGTGAACCTTTCATTGAATTATAAAACCTTATAAAGTTTTGACAAATCTATTACTAAATTATAAAACATTATGGAGATCTAGAATATTTTTTGATAAATTATAAAACCATATATAATAATAGGAAGATATATTCATTAAATTATAATATACCCATTTTATAATATAGCCATTTTATAAGATATATAATTTATTAAAATATATATGTATAAAATTAAATATGTTCTATATAAATTAATATAATATTTATTATATGTTCAACATCATTTATTCTATAGTAATAAAACTAAAATGACCCTTAAATTTGTTTATTTATTTAAAATTTAAATTTTGTTTTAAATATAAATCTTTCAATTAAAAACATATTTATGTATTTTTTAAGTTTTTGAAACTTCAAAACAACATTTACTTTATTCTCCCCGGATGGGGTGTCCACACGAAATGATGGACGTAGCAAAGTCTAGGGCCACACGTCCAAGCCACATGGCAACAGGTGGCAGCCTAATGTCTCGTCCGCCCTCACACCCTTGCTAGCATGCAAACGATCAACCATCATCTCTCCTCCCACATGTGAACCATGTAGCTCACACGATTCAGAACCTGCAAGTCTTCATGGCACTGCATGACGAGCCCTCCCGGTCACCTCAGCTCCAGCCAGCTGAGATATCTTCCTCGGTCACCTCTTACCCAATTATTCATACCTTCTCTCTTGCTGTCAATATTTTAGCCCTGTGTGACACAGTAAAATTCCTTGCCCACATACACTTAACATTTGGCCCTATGTAGCCACGTAGCTATGTTTACAAAAGTAGTTTCCTGAATAAACATCGTTAGTTACCCTTTTAGACATTAAATAACTTTTAGACATCTGTATTTTTGGACCAAGAATCAATACACAATCTAAATTAAAAAAAAAAAAAAAAATTATTTAAAAATTATTAAAATATTTATCTAAATATACTATGAACATAATTCTCTACATAAACAATGCTCTCTATATAGGCATTACCTCCAAAAATATTTTCTTAAAAAGTTATAAAAAGGAACAAAGTGCTATCTATATAGCCCTAGTCTCCAATGTAATGCCCATATACTTCTAAATATCATTAAGATTCATAAACATTCTATTTGGTAAACTGAAATAATAACTTCTTAACATAATAGTGATTCTCATAACAGCAACTTCAGCAACTTAGAATTCTCAATAAATATTGAAATCATGATAGAAAGAAATAAATACATAACTTAACAGAGTACCTAGTTCTGATGCTAATTTCTGTTGCCTCTGTGCCTTGCTGCTGCATTCCTGCTACCTGCTCCTCAGATCAATCCTGCCACAAACAGGAAAATAACTACCCAAAACTACTGTCCTCCCTGCCAACTATTAATACTACCTAGCTCCAGGATATCTACGAATATCCTGGCCCTTCGTGCCCAAAACCTCTAGCAACTTGGTGGCTCAATTGATCAAAGTCACAACCAGAAACTCTGCTCCTTGCTCACAGCAAGCCAATAGTCCACAAATACCACCCTCACAGAAAATCGCTGCTCACAGCCAAAAACACACTCCAGCATCCATTCCCCCCCCCCC
>ML776659.1:1897964-1917511 GCA_009831015.1 Picea engelmannii | reverse complement strand
CGAGCAAAGTGAAAGGTAGGGGTACCTCTCTCTCCAAGAGGTTATAAGTCCTCGAAGGTCCTAACTCTATGTAGGAAAGAGACTAGATAAAATATGACCTTGAGGCGAAAGGGGTAGAATCCAATCTCTTCTTGAATAATGGGCTAGGAAACTGCACATTTGCATTGGATGATGCACTTGAGAAGTAGGATTTGAACTCTCTCTATCTTGTCTTAGTCAATTTTGTGCATTGAAAATGGATCTTGATCCCTAAACATGGTCAAGGGAGGAAACAAATGCCTTAAGAACTAACTGAACCTTCTTGAGCTCAAATACCATGAATAACACCTAAAAAATATGAAACAAGCCCTCACTAGGGACTCCTTCGCCTAAGAGTTGGATATTTGTACCATTAAGATGTTTTTCACACCATAGATGGGTCTTAGGGCCTTAACCATGGTTGTGGTAGGGAAACAATATCCTTGAGCCCTTCACCTTGGTTGGTGGAGGGAAATAAGAACCTCAAGCCCTAAAGATAGCTTTGTAAAACTAAAGGGCCATGAATGCATCCTCAATCCACCATATAGGACCATGGATGGGTCATAGGGCCTTGACCAACTTTAAAGAATGAAACAAATGCCCTGGGATATTATTGAATCTTATTAAGCTCAAGAGCCTTGAACAAGCCCTCAAACCAAGGGGGTCTTTAACTTCCGAGTGCGATGTAGGTGTCATGAATAGGTTTCATGGATTGTTTTTTTGTATTGTAGCATAAACATGGTCACTGAGGAAACAATGTCCTTAATCCCTAATTGAACCTTCTTGAGCTCAACCACCATTAACAACACCTAGAAACCATGAGATGAGCCCTTTGTTAGGTACCATATGTATTGTACTAATTATATAACATAATATTGTAGCAAATACCAACTGAACAACAAAATGTAGAGAACCAAAACACCAAAAATGATACCTTTATTGATAGAAAACAATGTTCACTTGCCTCTTCGAGGGGGCAACCTCAAGCAGAGAAACACTCTATTACAATAATTCTCAAGACAAGGCTTTCTCATGCCTCCTACTCTTATTTGTACTAATTATATCTTCTAAAGAACATTCTAGAGGAAGATCTTTATAGAAGCGAAAGCTTCTATTAAGTCTTCTTACATTAGAATTGTTCACATTATTAAATAGACCTTATTAACTAATGTCAGACTTTATTACATGGAAAATACATTATTCTACCTACATGAGGGGTTAGGGAGGTCGCATTCCTAACATGCCCTCCCCCTTGAAGAATAGCCATGTCATCAAGGCTTGAGATGAGGAAATTGTTGCAGAATGGTAGTCGACACCCAGGTGGCATATTTTGGAGTTGTATCTTTCCATTGAACTAACACTTCCTTGATGGTTCGTTGATGGAGACGACACTCTCGCTAGTCCAAGACTGCTTATGGTTGCAATGAAATGGAACCTTATTCATCTAACTCAGGGAGACTGGTTTGAGTTTGGCACTTAGTTCCAATCACTTTCTTTAATTATGAGACATGAAAAACATGATGGAGCTTAGAATGATTGGGCAGAGCTAACTAGTAGGACATGGACCCCACTTGCTTGAGGATTGTATATAAGGACCATAAATTTTTGGAGCAAGTATTTGATAGTGTTAAGATTTGAGTGAAGTTTTCTTATAAGGTTGTAGACAAAGAAACACTTGGTCCCATTCAACAAATTCACGTTGGAAACAACCCTGATCTTCTTGTTGCTTCATGCGATTCTGAGCCATGAACAAATTTTCTTTGAGGGTACGGAGAATGGACTCTCGGACTGTAAGAGTATTGTCAACCTCCTAAACCTTTGAGATACATGACATGTATGAGAGAATCGATGGTGGATTTTTCCCATAGACTGCTTCAAAAAAATTCATGCGAGTAGTAGTATGGTAAGATGTGTCGTACCACCATTTAGTTAGGGATAACCATTGAG
The DNA here is from genome assembly GCA_009831015.1 of Picea engelmannii. NCBI lineage: Eukaryota > Viridiplantae > Streptophyta > Pinopsida > Pinales > Pinaceae > Picea > Picea engelmannii. Next base: position 1,915,546 of record ML776659.1, on the reverse strand, counting down.
CCCACTATTTTTTTTGGTCGGATGCAAAACACCTCAAACATGTTTCCAAACACTTGTTGACAACTTCAGTTTATCCATTACTGTGGGGATGATAGGCGGTATTAAGATGCAACTAGTTTCACTGGATCCTGAACAATTCTTGTCAAAAATTGTTGGTGAAAGTTGGATCTTAATCAGAGACAATAGAATGAGGCTTGCCATGGATTTTGAATATGTTAACCATTAAAATTTGAGCCATTGTGGATGGGGTGAATGAGTGTTGAAGAGAACATAAATGAGCATGTTTGGAAAGACAATCGACTACCACCATGATGATTGACTTATTGCCCAATTTAGGGAGGCCAACAATGAAATCCATAGAAATATTTCTCCAATTAGTAGGGGAAATCAAAAGTAGTTTGAGCATTCCTAGAGCTTTGCATGTTTCTCCCTTATTGTGTTGACATGTATCACATTCGGCCACAAAGGTGTCTATGTCCTATTTCATACCATCCCGGAAAAAATAACGTTTGACCCGTTCATAGGTTTTGGTAAACCCAGAATGCCCAGTTGTGGGTGAAGCATGAAGCTCGTAAAGCACTATGGATTTAAGTTGTGACATTTGCTTAAATATAGATGACCTTTGTAGTGAATCTATTCATTTTTCCAAGAGTACCCTAGAGAAGCTTCAAAATGGTGTTGCAATTGTTGGATCAAGAAAGTTAAGTTTGGGGTCTTGCAACCATTCCTAGCGAACATCTTGGAGACAATATGGTACAATGAAGGAGAGGGAAAAGAGGGACCCATATTCTTCATACTTCCTGTAAAGAGCGTCATCCACCACATTTTCTTTTCCCTTCTTGTAAACAATCTCATAATCATATCGAAATAGCCTAGTCACCCATTTGTGTTGCTCTGAGGATGAAATTCGTTGTTCTAGAAAATGCTTAAGGCTCTGATGATCATTTTTAATTTTGAAGTATTTCCCAAATAAATAAGGATGCCAGAGATCGATGATATGCAGAATAGCCATAATTTCCTTTTCATATATTGATTGGACCAAATGTTTCTCCTAGAGTTGTGTGCTAGTGAAAGCCAAATGTTTGCCATTTTACATGAGGATTGCCCCAATTCCTTTCCCTGAAGCATCACATTCTAGGAAAAAATCCTTGGTGAAGTCGAAAAGTGTTAGGACATGAGTCGTGCACATAACCTCTTTCAAGGAATGGAAGGATTGATCAACGACTGAAGTCAAAGTGAAAGCAATATTTTTAAGGAGAGTTGTGAGAGGTGCTACAATTTTTCCATAATTCTGAACAAACTTGCAATATTAGCCCATTAAACCCAGAAAACCACACAATCTCTTAAGATTTTTAGGGCGAGGCCAATCCTTCATAGCTTCAATTTTCTTAGGATCCATCCTTACGCTATCCTTGTTGACAATATGACCCATGTACTTCACTTCGGAGGCTCCAAAGGCACATTTATACCATTTAAAGAAAATTTTGTGCTGAGAGAATGGATGGAGAACTTGATCCACATGGGCGAGATGGGATTTCCAAGTTTTACTATAGATGAGAATATCATTGAAGAAAACTAAAAAAAATGATAGAGGAAAGGACAAAAGACATGACTCATGAGACTTTGGAAGGTGGAGGGAGCATTGCACAGGCCAAAGGGCATGACTAAGAACTCATAGTGACCCTCATGAGCTCTGAATGTCGTCTTGGGAATGTATTCCTCTTTCATACGTATCTGGTGGTAGCCAAAACAAAGATCAAGTTTAGTAAAGTATTGATCACCTCCCAATTCATCCAACAGATCATCAATGACATGAATGAGAAATTTGTCTTTGATGGTGAGTTTGTTGAGGGCACAAAAGTCTAGACACATGGGCCAAGTTCCTTCTTTCTTCAGTACCATGCCCATAGGAGAAGAATAGGGGCTGGTACAAGGACATATAACACCCGTTTCGAGGAATTCTTGAACAATTTTCTTAATTTAATTCTTATGGAAAAAAGGGATGGTGATAAGGGAAAACATTGAGAGGAAGGTTTCCTGAGACTAGAGGAATGGAATGATCATAAACACTACGGGGGGGGGTACGTCCATGATGAGTGTAAAAAATGGCTTGGTGTTGGGAGAGGATAGATTGGAGGTCAAGATGCATAGAGGGTGTCTCAACTTCTTGAATGGAATGAAGTTGGGAAAAAATGACCGAATGACCTTTTTTGAGGAGCTTTTCCATTCGATGGAAACTGATGATCTCAGGGGAGCCTAATGTGATTCCTTGAAACTTATACTATTGTCCATCCTCTTGGAATTGCATGGTTAATTCCTTAAAATCGATGAGGATGGGCCCTAGAGTGCGTAACCATTCAACACCGAGCACAATTTCACAACCACCCATGTTGATAGAAAACATATGATATTTGAGGTGGTACTGACCAATTTGTAGGCACACATTTTCACAACGCCCGCCACATTTCATGGAACCACCATTGGCAATCATGATTTGAAAATTGTGTTGAACACACCGACCACAATGAGAGGGGGGGTGAATCAGTGTAGGGATCTTTTTCAACTTCCCTTCACAAAACTCCTTAGTTAGCAATCACCATTTACTCATCACTTATTACTGTCATTTCTAATCAGTTGTATGTGAACATATATCAGCAATATATGACAACAACATATATCATCAATAAGCCATCACCACAAAGAACACAAGATGTATGTACAATTTTCTTTTTATTATGGACTACAATCCTTGGGTTTATCAACAATAACTGAATAGAGTATCAACTCCACAAGAGCACCATCTTTGCAATGCAAGACTCAAATTACACAACTCAGCACCAACTGAGAAGAGGATTCAATCCTCAACATATACCAATCTGTCAATAGGTGTGCAACCTGTCAGTAGTGCATCACGCATATGTGTGTGCCCTACCAATAGTGTTTCCCATGTATGTACGCGGTCTGGCTCACAACAGCCTATGTGTGCCTCCTTAATAACTAGGGTTTTTCTCTCTCTCCATGAAAACTCAGATCTTCTGCATCCTCTGTCACATCCACTTCTTTCCTTCACTGTCCAATTTGTACCATAACCAATCACAACACATCTATTCTCTCCAACAACTTACTCGTGCTCCTCAACATACAATATGAATGTTACTCAATCATCTATAAGTAACTAGTATACTATGGCAACCTTATCACTACTGAAACATAAGATTGTTGCTCACTCAGTCAATGAACCAATAAAACCATATCATAACAGCCATACCAAGAATGCCTTAAGAATTCAACATACCATAAGCAAGAGTATCCATCAAAATAGTCATGTAACCATACCATAACTTCTATGGTAGATCTGAGCCCATAGAATGAAGTTATGGAACTTGCTTCAACTTTCAAGAACCTTGCACCAACTCACACTCAAGTCTCCATGATTTTCTTCAACTGTATGCGCTCTGATATCCTTCATCTCGCGTGTGTATGCACTCTACCTCACTGTATCTTGCATATGTACGCTCTTTGGCTCATTGTAGCCTGCATGCTCCTTCAGAAACTAGGGTTTTTGAACTTCCGAAAATTTCATCGTCAAGATCTCAGACTTATGAAAACTTTGATGCGTCCATGCGAACTTGCAATCACTCTCTTACTCATAATAGATCTTCAATATATGCTCAAGAGAGATGTCTTTACAAGAGACCCTTGCCTCTTATTTATACTCTCCAAGTAGCTTCCTTAGAAGTATCCACTAGGCCACTTTGTCCACATATCCACTTTATCCACATAACCATTTGTCCACATAGCCACCTTTATCCAACTTTGTCCACTTAGCCACTTTGTTCACATGGCCACTTGTCCACTTAAGCATCCTTTCAATCGACTGTTGTTTCCCTGCCAAGAGATCACTCTTTACTTTAGATTAAGCCTTTAAAATCAGGGTTTTCCTTCCTCAACCACCTCTATCCAAAGTCCTTATCACTTCCTTTCCCATCCCTCCTTATGGGGTTTCTTTCTTCTGGGATCTAAGGAAATAGTGGGAAGACAAGTTCTTCGAAGAAGAAGAGGAGGATTCTTCTTCAATGTTGCAAAATCCTTTTGTACTAGGAGTAACATCTAACAAGAAACCAACCTTAGGATGATCCAGGGGGCTAGTTTCAAATTTCCTGGACCTTATTGAGAGGGACATGTATATGAGAGCCTCCATCCACTCATTTCCTTCTAGATTTAAATTATTTATTAAAATAGTAAATGGAGGAGAGGAAGGGATAGAATTACCCATGGATAAACCTGTTACAGGTGAATCCTCCTGCGGACAAGTAGATTCCCTCTTGGTATCTAGACCCATAAATCAAGACAGAAAGGGTGCTATCATTGGTCACTGGCATTATTTTATATCTAATTAAGTTAACATACGAAGAGGAAGAAGAAAAATATGTACCATGTTAATGACATTTGTCCTTGCAAAGTCCAAGCTAAGCTTCAATCCTGAGCTCCTTGATAGGTCCTGTAGAACAAACAAAGATACAACGGGCTTCCTATTCTACTAATATTATCTCAAACATACATCCATCTACTGGAGACAAATTCATGTGGAACAAACATAAATTTGAAAGAAACAGACCAAGCATGTATATGTATTAATGAGAACGAATGAAAGTACTTACAATCCTCTGATGAAGGTGCAACAACTTCTTCCAGCTCTCCTTGTCCAACCCCTTTGCTCAAGTAATCTACATTGATTATGCTCCAATGTCCTTCCTTATGAGATCATAATTTAGGTGCTTCTCTATATCTCTCCCTTGTATGTTTCCTATGAGATCATAGGTTTCATACCTCCAATATTTTTCTCTCAATACCACTTATAGGATCATAAGTTTGGTATCTCTATTTCTTGTTGTTGTCTTTCACCATGAGAAGGCCTCCTTATATAATATTTGAGAGGCCCAACCCCTTGAGAGATCTTTGGGATAAGTTTAGGATTCCTCTCCTTCAGTTGTGGATCTTCCCTAAGATCATGCCTTGAATTCATATTCGAATCCAACAAACCTCAGAGATTGAGGGGATTCTTCCCTGTTTTAGCTCAACAAACCAAAAATTTGCTCAGAAAAGGTAGAGCTCCCCCAAAAGGGTACACAGAGCATTCCAATACTCCCCCAAAGAGGCCCAAGGAGCACTGGCACTCCCTGATAGTGGGTAGGGCAGTACTGCCCTCCAAAATCCATTTGTGAGTGGTTTTTTCAGTGGCAAAAGGCTTGTACTCCTTGTCAAGTGATTTATGTTCTTCAAAACCAGTCTTTGAGGTGTCTTAAGTGTTCCTATGATGTCGTTAGAGGCATGACATAGGCAATATGGCAGTATGATGTTTATGACACTTGCGACACTTGTGGTCAAGAGGTGACACTTGTGGACAAGATGCGACACTTACAACACTTGTAATGACAACACTTGCGACACTATTGAAGTGAGTAATTTTGATGTGTAACAAAACCCTTCATGTAACCTGGCAAAGTCTTGATAATGATGATATCCTCAACCTCTTTTGTATCTTTGTTTCCATATTATGTGGATGATTCTTGCCTTACCCGAGGATTATCCTCCAATCCATGTTAAAAAATGGCCCAGAATTATCATAATGGCTCACGTCATATATTATATTAGACTAAAGCAAGTACTAAGGTATATTTTACTATAATTTATAATTATTCAAACTGATTTATTGTGATCAAATTATTTCAATCTTAGAATTAAATAACCCTCGTCATTAAAATCTCTTTTTTGGTATTTTTAATATTTTGTATATTCTTATTTTTCTTAAGCTTGATATGGGTGTGAGTGATAATCTTAGTCTTCATCTTTATCAAGCTTTTCTCAAGTTTTGTGTTTTTTTCAAAGCTTCTTTTAAGTGTGAGGTTTGGTATTTTTAATATTTTGTATATTCTTGTTTTTCTTAAGCTTGATGTGGATGTGAGTGATAATCTTAGTCTTCATCTTTATCAAGCTTTTCTCAAGTTTTGTGTTTTTTTCAAAGATTTTTTTAAGTGTGAGGGATAACCTTTGTCTTAGTCTTTATAGTCATTCTCAAGGCTTTGGATTATGTTATTATGAAGAGCGTCAAAGATATGTAAAGGAATTTTTAAAATCATGGAGTAAGTTGTCTCATTTTTTTACTTATTCAATTAATTATAAATATGTGTAAAGGAATATTTAAAATCATGGAATAAGTTAGCTCATTTTTCTACTTATTCAATTAATTATAAAGATGTGTAAAGGAATATTTAGATCTTGGGTAAGTTGGTTCATTTTTTTATTTATTCAATTAATGATAAGATGTAATATGTTTGGTTTATCACTTTTCTCTTTTCATTTTATAAATTTGAATATATATATTAATTTTTTTTACGAATATATTAAAAAAAATTAAATATTAATTTAATTTTATAATTATTAATATAATTAATGAGATTAAAATGATATATTTTAAAATTTTAAAGTCAAAATGGATTTAATCTTAACCTCATTCATTTAATAATTTGGATGTTATAAAGCATTCCAAAATGGAGTTCAATATTTCAATTATTAATATTTAGTTTCATTTATAAACTTAAGTAATTTGTCATCTTTATAGAATGTTATACTTATGTTGTTTTTATTTAATTAATTTGTATATTAGTTGTACATGTTTGTCTGCATAGTGTAATTAAGTTAGAAAAATAAACTTCATGGGAGTTTTAAATATTAATCAATTAAAGATGCATTGGGAGGATTTTTTTTTTTTAATGCTAAGTTCTAACAAGTATTGTGATGATTATATAAGTAAAATAGTGAGTGATGGAGAAGTTGAAAAACTTTTAAAGGATGTTGACAAATATAAACTTGTAAGGCATGTACATTGAGGCTTATGGAGTTATCTATCCATTGCTAAAGATCATACAAATACATATTTCTTTCTTGTTTGTATTATTGAATGTACCTATAACATTTTTAAGGAAATATTTTTTAAAAGCCCAATTATTTGAAAATGACATATTGCTTAAATAGATTGTTTTCATATATTCATATTCAACCTTCTCATCATCACATATCAGACAATCTCCTTACTACTATGTTTGTTTTTTCACAGGAAAATGTGAATAATATGGATTTTGATTATATGGATTATGCTACACAAATGTTTGAGCAATATTCTCGATTGAAACCTTTGCAGTAAATGTTGAATTACCATATTCATCCAATGGAATCAACTGGGATTATGTCATAGATTTTCACAATACCATAAAGCCTTCCCAATTAAATGCTAATATGCATGATGCTTGTCATTTCACAAAGTTGCAATGCACTTGTGATTACAACCAAAATTAGACTCAGTTGTGATTAAAACCAAAATTAGACTTATCAAGTATTTTGATAGTTAAAAATATGCCTTCTCCATGTAACCCCATTGTCTCTAGAGAGATTTCTCAGTGTGGATATTCTTCTATATGTAGAAAATCACAAATTGTTTAAATGGCTATCATATGTAACATTTATCAATGAGGTGTAATTTATCTCATTTATGTACTAGTTTATAATGATAATTACACTGGCAGTTGAATTTCATCTTACAACAAGATGACCCATTGCAAACATTACAATGAAACAAAATTGATTGTACATTAAAATGATTCACTCAATTGCTTTGTAACCTTATAGTGGTGGGTCATTAATGAATTCTTTTATCCCACAAACATATAAAGAAGTGGTTATAGTATACTTTTGATAAGAATGTTACCTTCTTGGGTTAATAAGATTAACAAAACTCTAACTCATCTATGTTAATGTGTAACATTTGCATATTTAATTCTTTTTAAGAAAACAAAATCTAATGTTCCTAGTCAAATCTAATTTTCCTTACTACACCAACTCACCCTTACTTGTCCAATGTGAAATACATATCCATATTCTTTTTATCTACACATTCAAATTGGTAGAAGTTAGTGTCGTATTTCATCTCTTATTTGTTTGGCACTGAGAAAGTGGCAGTTACAGAAGCCGACTTTTGTATATGCGCATATATGGAAGTCGTAAATACACATATACAGAATCTAGCTACCATATATCCACATATACAGAAGCTAGCTTATGTATATGTGCATATACGGAAGTTGGCTTCTGTATATATGCATATATGGTAGCCGGCTTCCGTATATGTGACTTCCATATATGCGCATATACCAAAGTCGGCTTCCGTATATGCCCATATATGGAATTTGGCTTCCATATATATGCACATATACGAAACTCGGATTACGTATATGTGCATATACGGAATCCAACTTTCGTATATGCACATATACGAAAGTTTCACATACGGAAGTCGACTTCCATATATGGACATATACAAAAGTTGACTTCTGTATATGTGCATATACGGAATCCCACTTCCTTAAATGCACATTTATGGAAGAACGCTTTCATTAATGTGAATATACAAAACCTTGCTTCCACATATGCGCAAATATGGAAGTCAACTTTCGTAAATATGCATATATGGAAGCAATATTTCATATATGAGCATATACGAAAGCGCTTCCTTAAATGCGCATATACATAATCCAACTTCCATATATGTTTATTTATGGATGTTGGATTCCGTATATACGCATATATAGAAGTGGTCGACTTCGACTCCCGTATATATGTATATATGTTGGCTCTTATCACTTCAATATATGTGTATATACAGAAGTGGTCGACTTTGGTATATGGCCATCTTTGGTATATGCACATATATGAAAGCCAATCACTTCTGTATATGTACATATATGCAAGTGGTCAGCTTCCATATATGCGCATATACAAAAGTGTCCCGCTTCCTACATGTGCATATACAGAAGTGAGCCACTTCTGTATATGCGCATATACGAAAGCCAACCACTTCTGTATTTGCACGCTGGCTTCGGTATATGGTCAAATTCGGTCTATGAACATATAGGAAAGCCGACCACTTTCGTATATGCGCATATATAGAAGCCGACCACTTGCGTATATGCACATATACGAATGTGGTCAGCTTCCGTATATGCGCATATACAGAAGTGGTCAGCTTCATAAGTGGCCAGCTTCCATATATGCGCATATACAAAAGTGGTCAGCTTTCGTATATGCACATATATGGAAGTGGTTGGCTTCTGTATATGCGCATACATGAAATCCATATACGAAAGTGGTCAACTTCTCTATATGCGCATATGCAGAAGCCTGTCACTTCCATATGTGTATATACGGAAGTAGTCGACTTCGGTATATGTGCATATACAGAAGCCCATCACATCCATATATGCGTATATATGGAAGTGGTCGACTTTGGTATATGGCTAGCTTCGGTATATGCACATATACAAAAGAAAATTACATATGTATATGCACATATAAGGAGGTGGTCGGATTCCATATATGTGCATATACGGAAGTGTATCGCCTCTGTATATGCGCATATATGGAAGGTGTCAGCTTTCATATATGCACATATACGAAAATGGTCGGCTTCCGTATATGTGCATATATGAAATTGGTCAACTTCTATATATGCGCATATACGGAATTTGACCACTTCCGTATATGCGCATATACGGAAGCCGACCATTTCCGTATATGCGCATATAGGGAAGTGGTCAACTTTCATATATGTGTCGTATATGCACATATAAGGAAAGTTGACCACTTTCGTATATGCGCATATATGGAAGTGGTCAAATTTCCTTATATGTGCATATACGACACATATATGAAAGTTGACCACTTCCGTATATGCGCATATACGAAAATGGTCAGCTTCTGTATATGTGCATATATGGAAGTGGTCAACTTTCATATATGTGTCATATATGCACATATAAGGAAAGTTGACCACTTCCGTATATGCACATATACGGAAGTGGTCAACTTCCATATAGTCAATTTTTGTATATGTGCTATGCACATATACGAAAGTTGTCCACTTCCGTATATGCACATATACAGAAGCTAACCACTTCCGTATATGTGCATATACGGAAGCTGACCACTTCCGTATATGCGCATATACAGAAATGGTCGGCTTTCGTATATGTGCATATACGAAAGATGACCACTTCCGTATGTGCGCATATATGAAAGTGGTCAACTTTCATATATGTGCATATATGAAAGTGATTAGCTTCTGTATATACCACTTATGTATATACGCATATACGTAAGCCGACCATTTCCATATATGCGCATATACAGAAGTGGTCAACTTTTGTATATGGCGCATATACGAAATTCAACCATTTCCATATATGCGCATATACGGAAGCTGACCATTTCCCTATATGCACATATACGGAATTTGACTGCTTCCGTATATGCGCATTTATGGAAATGGTCGGCTTCCGTATATACACATATATAGAAGTTGACCACTTATGTATATGCATATATACAGAAGCTAACCACTTCCATATATGAGCATATATGAAGCCGACCACTTTCGTATAAGCACATATACGAAAATGGTCGGCTTTCGTTTATGCACATATATGGAAGTTGACCACTTCTATATATGCACATATACAACACATATATGGAAGATGACCACTTCTAAGTTGTGTGACCCCACGTTGGCTATAGTATCCATTGTCAGTGCATTCATTCATAATCCTTGCAGTGAATCCATGTGAAGGAGGCAACTCTAAGTTGTGTGATGTCAAAAATATCCATGGCCAATTAGTGCAAGTAGGTGGTGAGCAATTTCTAGCCTATTGCAGAGTCATTAAGACTCTTTCAGTAGATGCATATTCTCATGTGATAGCTATGGAAACCATATGTCCATGCAACACCGTGCTCTCATCTGCCACTTTTGCATATCCATGAATCCATCTGCATCCATCCCGCAACCATCGTGCATCCATGCTCCCATCGACTCCTTTTTTGACTCCCATCGATTTTGCGATGGCTCACTCAACCAAACAGTGTAACACTTAACTCCATGAGCACTCATTTTCGAAGGTCGTGCACACCTCTCCGCACTCATTTTTGAATTTGAAATCAGTTGGATTTTTTCTCCTGGAATGAGTTGTGCATTACTCCCTTTGCACCCGTGTTCGTATATGCCAATAAACACATGCTTCTGCATATGCACGCTTCCATAAATGTGTGCTTCCTGCAAATGAACACATGTTTTTCCCTATTCTCCCACAAAAGGGGAGGCATGTGTCGGTATATACGCACTTTCGTATATGCGGATATACGGAATCCAACTTCTATAAATGTGCATTTACAGAAGTGAACTTCCATAAATGCGCATTTATGGAAGGTGGCTTCCATATATGCGCGCTATACAAAATCCAACTTCCATAAATGCACATTTATGGAAGCGTGCATATACAAAAGCCACCTTCCGTAAATGTGAATTTACGGAAGGAGGATTTCGTATATGCGCACTTATAGGGAAGCTGACTTCCATGAATGTGCATTTACTAACGACAACTTCCATATATACGCATTTACAGAAGCACTCATATATGGAATTTGTCTTTCGTAAATGCGCATTTACATAAATATGGAAATGGTCGGCTTCCGTATATGTGCATATACGAAAGCCGACCATTTCCATATATACGCATATACGGAAGCTAAGAAGCTGTCAAATTCTGTATATGCGCATATACGGAAATGGTCGGCTTCCATGCGCATATACAAAAGTGGTCAAATTTCGTATATGTGCATATATGGAATTTGACCACTTCCATACCATTTCCATATATGCGCATATACGGAAATGATCGGCTTTCATATATGTGCATATATGGAAATGGTCGGCTTTTGTATATGCACATATATGGAAATGTACAGATTCAATATATATCCGTATATATACACGGCGATGGAAATGGTCAGCTTCTGCATATGTGCATATATGGAAGACGACCACTTCCATATATGCGCATATATGGAAGTCGACTACTTGAGTTAATGCACATATACGAAAGGTGGAAGGTGGCTTCCGTATAGGCATCGACTTCCATATATGTGCATATACAAAATCTGGCCACTTCCGTATATGTGCTTATACATAATCTGTCACCTTTTGTATATGCACATACACGAAAACCGACCACTTTCGTATATGCAGAAGTGGTCAGATTTCATATATGCGTATATACAGGAGTGGTCAGCTTCTGTATATGCGCATATACAGAGGTGGTCAACTTCTGTATATGCGCATATACGGAAGTCGACCATTTCCATATATGCGCAAATACGGAAGTGGTCAACTTCTGCATATGCACATATACAGAAGATGACCACTTCCGTATATGCGCATATATGGAAGTGGACAACTTCCGTATATGCACATATATGGAAGTGGTCAGCTTCCGTATATGCACATATACGAAATTTGACCACTTCCGTATATACAGAAGTTGACCATTTTCGTATATGTGCATATAGGGAAGTGGTCAACTTCTGTATATGCGCATATACGGAAGTTGACCACTTTCGCATATACATAAGTTGACCACTTCTGTATATGTGCATATATGGAAGTTGACCACTTCCGTATATGTGCATATACGGAAGTGTTCAGCTTCTGTATATGCACATATACGGAAGTTGACCACTTCCGTATATACGGAAGTTTACCACTTCCATATATGTGCATATATGGAAATGGTCGGCTTCCGTATATGCGCATATACGGAAGATGACCGCCTCCATATATGCGCATATATAGAAGATGATCACTCTCATATATATGCATATATGAAATCTGACCACTTCTGCATATACGGAAGTGGTCGGATTTCGTGTATGCGCATATACAGAAGGTGATAGATTATGTATAAGCGCATATACAGAAGTGGCCATATTCTGTATATGCACATATATGGAAGTCAATGCCTATACGGAAGCCACATTCCACCTTCCGTATATGTGCATATACTGAAGTGGTCGACTTCCATATATGCGCATATATAGAAGTGGTCATCTTCCGTATATGCGCATATACGGAAGCCGACCATTTCCGTTGCCTTGTATATATACGGATATACACGGAAGCTATCTAGTTCTGTATATGTGCATATACGGAAGCTGACCATTTCCATATATGTGCATATATAGAAGTGGTTAGCTTCTGTATATGCGCATATACATAAGTGGTCAACTTTTGTATATGTGCATATACTACACATATACGGAAGTTGACCACTTCTGTATATGCACATATACGAAAGTCGACCATTTCCGTATATGCACATATACAAAAGCCGACCATTTCCGTATATGTGCATATACGGAAATGGTTGGCTTCCGTATATGCACATATACGAAATTGATCAAATTCCATATATGCGCATATACGAAAGTTGACCACTTCCGTATATGCGCATGGAAGCTGACCATTTCTGTATATGCGCATATATAGAAGTTGACATCTTCTCAGCTTCTGTATATGCGCATATACGGAAATGGTCAACTTCCGTATATGCGCATATATGGAAGCGATCAACTTCCGTATATGTGCATATACAGAAATGGTCGGCTTCCGTATATGCACATATACGGAAGCCGACCATTTCCATATTTACGTAAATGTGCATTTACGTAAGGCAAATTCCATATATGCACGCTTCCGTAAATGTGTATATATGGAAGTTGTCGTCAGTAAATGCACATTCATGGAAGCCAGCTTCCCTATAAGCGTGCATATATGGAAGCTTCCTTCCGTAAATTCACATTTACGGAAGGTGGCTTTAGTATATGCGTGCTTCCGTAAATGCGCATTTATGGAAGTTAGATTTTGTATAGCACGCATATATGGAAGCCACCTTCCCTAAATGCGCATTTATGGAAGTTCACTTCTGTAAATGCACATTTATAGAAGTTGGATTCTGTATATCTGTATATACAAAAGTGTGTATATATCGATACATGCATCCCCTTTTGTGGGAGAATCGGGAAAAACATGTGTTCATTTGTCGGAAGCACGCATTTATGGAAGCGTGCATATGCAAAAGCATGTGTTTATTGGCATATACGAACATGGGCACAGAGGGAGTAATGTACAACTCGTTCCAGGAGAAAAAATCCAACTCATTTCAAATTTGAAAATGGGCGCGGAGAGGCATGCATGACCTTCGAAAATGAGTGCTCACAGCGTTAAGTGTTACATTGTTTGGTTGAGTGAGCCATCAGAGAATTGATAGGAGTCAGAAAAGGAGTCGATGGGAGCATGGATGTGCGGTGGTTGCGGGATGGATGCAGATGGATTCATGGATACGTAAAGGTAGCAAATGAGAGCATGGTGTTGCATGGATATCCAATTTCCATAACTATCACATGAGCATATGCATCTACTGAAAGAGTCGTAATGACTCTGCAGTAGGCTGAAATTTCTCACCACCTACTTGCACTAATTGGCCATGGATATTGTTGACATCACACAACTTAGAGTTGCCTCCTTCACATGGCTTTACTGCAAGGATTATGAATGAATGCACTGACAATGGATACTATAGCCAATGTGGGGTCACACAGCTTAGACCTGCCTCCTTCACTGAAAGGATTATAAATGCACTAAATGATAATGGATACTATAGCCAACTCCCTTAGGATACTTAAATCTCGCCTAATTCAGGCCCTTATGTTAGGATTATCACTCACCCTTTCCCTTACCACCTTATCCCTCACTTATATCCCCCTCTCATCTCCTTATCCTCTCCATACTTGAAATTTTTAAGCAATCGGGCTCACAGGGGTGGACTCACTGATTTCCCCTCCTCTCTTCCCTCACTCCCCAACCCGACTCCACTTTTCCCTTATTACGCACCCCACTCCATACCTATATATGCGCATATACAAAATTCAACCACTTTTGTATATGTGCCACTTTCGTATATGCGCATATATGAAAGTCGGTCGACTTTTGTATATGCGCATATATGAAAGTAGGCCACTTCCATATATGCTCATATATGGAATTTGGCACATATATAAATGTCGCTTCCATATATGCACATATACAAAAGTGGCGGGATTCCATATATGCGCATAAATAAAAGTCGAACACTTCCGTATATGCGCATATACGGAAGTAGATGACTTTCATATATGCGCATATACAGAAGTCGGTTGGCTTCTGTATATGCGCATATATGGAAGTTTTCTCTCAACAATTTCATCATTATTGGAGGATTCAAGAAAGATTACATCTTTGGAAATGATGAATTTATTATTTTTCTCATCATAAAGATGATATCCCTTGGTGGTATTTGAATACCCCAAGAAGATGCACTTTCGACTCCTTGCATCAAGCTTGTTTTTCTGCTCCTTAGGAATCAAGGCATAGCAAGTGGAACCAAAGACCCTAATATGCCTCATCGAAGGAATGTGGCCATACCACATTTCATAAGGAGTCTTGTTTTTAAGAGCATGAGATGGACACCTATTTTTCAGATAAACTGCACATAGAACTGCATTAGCCCAAAACATCAATTTAACATTCTTGAAAAACATCATGGAATGAACCATATTGAGGAGTGTCATGTTCATTCGTTCAACAACATCATTATGTTGGGGATTGTATGGGATCATTGTGGTTTGATGTTTGATCCCATGTTGGCGAAGGTAGCTTTCAAATTCATTAGATGTATATACTCCTCCATTATTAGTGTGACAAGATCCAATATGACACTAAGCTTCATTTTGAATCCATGCATGAAAATTTTTAAAAGTTTCAAAAACTTGTGATTTATCTTTTAGCAAGTACACCCAATACATCCTAGTGTAATCATAAATAAAAGTCATGATATATCTATTTCCATTTGCAGAAGGAATAGGCATAGGGCCACACAAATCATAATGAATCAGTTCAATTTTTCTACATGCAGTCGTAGTACCCTCTGCTATGTCCATAATATTCATCATGCATCCTATCGCCACTAGAATGAATTTTTTTTGCATTATGATCGATGTTAAGATCGAGGTCACAAAAGAGTTATTATAAGTTCAATTGATTACATCAAAGCTCAAAAACCCCCCAAGCCATGAACATAATCACGTTCATGCGAAATTAAAAGATGGAGACAAAAATAATAAAGAGAAACGACAAACCCCTACATCATCACCGTTGATGTATTCATTAAAATATCAATGAACTCCGCTTATATTTACGTATAACTACAAGTGACTTGAGCTATAAGCAAAGAAAAAATTTATGATTTTGATGTATACTTACAAACCCTTGGAATGTTGGTCATAATTCATGTTGCCAGCCAATAAATCTAGTGCAGAGGTGGTGGAAGTGGCCCTTCCAAGGAGACATATACTGCAGGAGGTAGCGAGCATGGCACGATGAATCACTTTGGCCAAATTTGTTCCATCTTTTGAGGGTGTGGAGTATTGATGCGGCCATGGACGTAAATAGAAAAAGCCTAGCCATATTTCCTTGTGCACTTCCATCATAATAATCTCTGGATTGTTTATTCACCATTATCCAGATTCACAACTTTCTGGCATTATGTGTTGTATATTTATTAATAATTAATATATATACATTTTGTGTTGTATGTTTATAAATAATTAATGCATACAAACAAAAATATCTGAAACACTTTAGCTAAGTGCAAAACATTGTATTATAAAATAATTTTTAAGACTCAGAAACATGAACACCTGGAACGATGTTCATGTTGTGAGGCCCATGGGAAATTCCCTCCATGTGAGATAATTGTTGAGAATTGATCTCTCGAGGGTGCTAGACTGCAACTACAGGGTTCTGTGACTCCCTGTCTGTCCTATTATTGAAGCCCCATAAAGGAAATGGGGTCGTCGAAGGACTATTGAGCAGAGAAGGGGCACATTTCCTAGGGTGGGATAGGCATGTGGGGAATGAGGGACTGTAGGATGTTAGTTCGAATTGGCACATGGGACGGATTTTTTCCTGTTGTCTGAGATACATCATCCTAGTTAAGAATTCCTTTATCCGGGTGGAGTTTAGTCCCAGCTAGGGGGTGACCCACTGCTGAGAGTTCTGAGCAGTGTGGTTTAAGGATGGGAGGAATATGGAGGGTCTACACGCAGTTGGTGGTATTTTTATCAAATATGAGTATCAATTGTGTGTTAAATTATGTGTTGCATCATTATTTATGCATCTGTTTTTATGGGTTTTTCCCGTATATGATGCATGTGTATTTCTATTACTATTATGTATAAATATGTGTATTTGTAGAGCATTTGTATGTTTAAATATTGCATACAATTCGAAAATTTTTGTGTGGCATAGCCCAGCAGTCGGATGCTACAATATTATAATTCCAATGCAGGGTCTTTACACATATCCTCTTTGCATAACTCTCGAGTACAAAAATATCTTTTACATTTAGCTAACATTTGCACAGAATGGTATATCATGACAATGATTCACAACATTTATATTTGTCTCTTCTACATAATAATCACCCAATCAATATCAATACAATCCACAACAATACATAAAATAACTATAACAAAAATACACTAGCTCTACAATGTACAACATAGAAATACATCTCCAACATCCATTTACACATTACATAAGGATT